>CAUYPO010070985.1:0-11766 GCA_963574435.1 Cheirogaleus major
GTAGTCCCAGCTACTCGGGAGGCTGAGGCAGAAGGATCGCCTGAGCCCAGGAGTTTGAGGTTGCTGTGAGCGAGGCTGACGCCACGGCACTCTAGCCAGGGCAACAGAGTGAGACTCTGTCTCAAAAAAAAAAAAAAAAAACTAATGGAGTGAATGATCTGAAACTTCCTTGATTAACTTCCTTGAATGGCTACTGATTACAGACTAAACTCCAAATTATTTAGCATAGCACACAGGCCCTCAAAGAGATAGCCCCAACTTTCCAGCTTCATATTTGCCATTTTTCCAGATGAATCTTATACTCTAACCATAGAAGATACCCAGCCTTACCTTGATAACCAGTACCTTTCAAACTTCTGTGCTACACTCATGCTATTCCCTTCCTTTTTCTGACTTGTGAATTTCTACTTATTTCTACTTATTCCTCAAAGGCCTGATTTTCTACCTTATTTCAAGCAGCTACCAAAGTCAGCTGATTGAGTTGAAAATTAAATGTTAAGTCAGGAATCTATAAACATTTGTTGAGTCAATGAATATGTTTCTTACGAGCCTCTTTGGTATATTTTTTTTCTATTCTAGGCTCAAAATAAAAAAATATAAGGGATATTTAGACACTGTTTGCTTTGTAGGAAAAAAACCCAGAGTTGGTATTAAAATAATGTTAGAAATGGAGTTGTAGCTGTCACTCTATTTAAATAAATAAAGCCTAAAAATATATGTATTCAGGGAGAAACCTCCCCTGCAAAAGGAAGGAGTATCTGGGTAGCCGGCTCATAATTTTGAGAAAAGGTTGTTTAGATTCTGAGCTGTGTGTTCTAGAGGGGAAAAGGGGGGATTATCACCAAATATTTCTGTAAGAAAAAAAGAAGAAAAGTATTCTGAAGGAATTCCCACCCTGGATGCCCTTAGTATCAAGGAGCTCTATAACCAGATGGGAAGATAAATAAATGGAAATGTTAAAAATGTGGTATTTTGAGAAGTACATTAACTTACTCAGGAAGATCTGGCAAAGGTCCCATTAAATTTATAAGCTAGATATAATCAGATAAATTATCTCCTTCTCCCCCTAATTTAGGAGAAATAATACATTTTCATTTTTCAGGTAAAGCATCCAAAGCTAATAACAAAACCACTGAAAAGGATATATTATTCAATAATAAAAAAATAAACATTTGGATTCTGATTCCTAATTTCCTTAATATAATTTAGATGCATATATACAGATGCCTTGTTTATAATATATTCATAAAGAGTAGTATAAAGTAGGTGATTCAATTTATATTTATACTAATTGGCAGGCTTGTCAGTATACAGCATGAGAACAACCAATAAACTCTAGGCCTTTTTTCCCATCTCATGTTATCTGAGGATTAACAATAAAAATATCTATCTAAATAAGATCTGCCCCAGACTTCCTGGTTCTCAATTTACAATAATATTAATTAGACACATAGACTTGTTTCTCAGTGCAGAAGAATATTAACTAGACCTCAACAAGTTGTTTTTCTGTATAAAATCTACAAAATGTTCTTTCCAATGTGCTTCTTTGAGCAATGTAAATAGCTATGTTGCTTTCTGGCCAATACCTTTGGAGAAGCCACGTATGCCAGAGCAAGTGCTCCACGCTCAGGGGCTCCCAGTACTTCTCTCCTTTTACTGACCTGAGGCAGTCATTTGAGCTAAGAAGAGCAGATACACCGAGGTAGCATCCAGCTGCAGGTGTCCCCACTGGTCATCACCTACTACAGTGGCACAAGTTTTGGTGTTGTACTTGGCATGGAGGCTATCCTTAGTACTCTGACTATATTTGAAGGATTCTACTTTATCCACCTGGAAAAAACAAAAACATTAAAAGAAGGATCTGCAGAAAAATCAATCCATATGCCACACTTCTGTAGTACTCTAACATATATCATTGCAATGTAAAGACATGCTGTCTTCAGGCAATTTGTGAATATTTAAAATGCACTGTTATCTCTTTTTCCTTACATAATGCAACTGGGAAAGTCTGTTATTGTTGTTTTTCAATTTAATCAATTTAATTAGAAAATGATACCAAATAGTTAAAGCCAGTTATTTCCTATTCATTGCCTTTCTTTCACTCTTCAGACGGTTGCTTTGCCACACTGTATATATAAACTGAGGTTAAGAGTGTTTGAGTGAGAACAGCTTAGTAAGAAATAACTGAGTGTGAAAAGACGTATTTGTTCCTGAAACTGAGGTAGGAATTTTGAGGGAAATTAGAACAAAAGGAAATATTTTGAAGGAGTAATGAAAAGAGCTGGTGATAGACACACAGAGTGACTGAGAAAAGGTATGACAGAAAGCTGAAGCCAGAGGTCAGAAGGGAAATATTGTGCAAGGGACAACTGACAGACTTAGTTCCTGAAACTTAGATTTGATTATGTATGCCTCTGATGCATGATAGTGAGGAATGAAAATAAAATCCTAAGGCCCCCCCCCCCACCGACTGAATGGACCCCCTCTTGGCCAAGGGGACTCCAGAGTAACCTTAAAACTGAGTTCCCAGCCAGGACAGGATGGGAGGTCAGACACTTCTCATTATATCCCTTCCCTTGTTAACCACCATTAGGCTTTCTTCCCTAAGGGCTAAAACAGAACCAGCCCTACAGAAAGACTTGCTCCACCCCTGATTTCAATCAACTGCCTAATGGCCTAATGCTGCTCCTCCCTTTGTGCGGTTTCTGGCACAAATGACCAGCATTTTTTCCTGATCAGGGGCTACCAACCATGGAGTGGTTCTAAGCAGACTAAAGAGTATGCACAATAAGGGTTTTCATGTCCTCTGCTTCACCTTTTGACATCAGAGAGCTGAAAACTCCACCCTTGGATCATGCTAATGCCTCTATATTTTTATACATGCAACCGACAAATGGGCATGAAGCTCAATTGCACATGTGCATGTTTCTCCTTTCATAAATAATCATGACTCCTCCTACAGCTTGTTAAATATGTATATTTGTCCACACTGCTCAGCATAAATTCCAGTTCCCATTGTCCATCCTTGGAAGCACGTGTTCCGGCTTGTGGCCAGGGGCTTGGCTTTCCAGACTGCTGGAATGGCCACCTACAGGCTGCAACCCTTAATGAGAAATGATGCTCTCCTTTCCAAATTATGAATCTCACCATTTTCTTCAGTTGACAAGAAGTAACCATTACACCTTAAATATGGTTCATGCAATTAGTGACTTTAAATCTGTTTGGTAAGGTAGAAAGTGCAAATATCTAAAATACAAAAAGAACGTAGCAAAGATAGGGAAAAAAGGGAAATGATAGATGTGAGATAGCCCAATAGTTAGAGCTTCACTTAAAAAGAAGTTCAGGAGTCTGGAGTTTCTTTTTTTCTACTTTAGATTTGTTTTGTGCCTGTAGGCAGTCATTTTATTAATCTAGGTCCCAATTTCTTCTTCTAATAAAACTTAATCTTGATCATCAGAAAGTCAGGTCAGATTCAATGTGTATAACATGCTTTAAGATCTTCTAGGATAAAACAAATTTTTAATTAAAAATACTTTTGTATGGAAAAATATCATAAACTCAAAAGATAAATGATAGACTGCTAAAAAATATTTTCAATGCATATGATAAAGGATTAATTTTCATAATTCATAAAAACTCCTCAAACGGCAAGGAAACATCTAAAAAGAAAAATAGGCAAAGGACCTACCAGACAATTCACCCAAGAGGAAATGCAAATTTTCAATCTACACATGAAAGGAAGCTCAACTTCACTCAAGGTCAGGAAAATGCAAATTATTATTGCAAGGAGATACAAGTCAAGGGACCTTATCTCTAATCCTAATATCTAAAACATTTTGAAAACGTTTTTTTCCCCCTAAGTGTTGCATCAAAATTCATTTGGTGGCAATACCAGATTCAAACTGACATAGGGCTGGCTTTATTTATTCTACTTAGTGTGAAAATATATGTTTCCCTACAGAAATATTAATGTTTTTGATTATAGAGTGCTGTCCTATACCCAGTGAGGACATAAGATAATATATGGTATATGCAATGTATTACTGTTTTAAACTCTGAAAAATTCTTAATTCTAAAGTTGATCTGGTCTCAAGGGTTTTGAATGAGGGTTTTTAAACTTGTATCATCATTTATCCAATATACATAATTGCATGTATAGTAATGATGAAAAACATTTTAAAAACCATTTGTAGAGGGGAAAAAAGACTGTAAAGAAACAGTTGGGTGGTGACTGGATGGTGAGATTATGGTTGACATTTTCCCCAATTTTCTAAAATTAGTGTGTACTACTTGTGAAATTGAAAAAAATGTATAAGCTATAAACATACCCTAAGGGGTAGAGATACCATTACAATGTGCTTTTATTAGAGAGGAAGCTGTTACCAATGCCATACCTGTCTGATCATGCAGTGCAGCAATCCCCTCATCAGCTTCACTACACTCTGCAGAAATAAATGGAAACAAGACAGTTATAAACATCCCTAGATGCAGGAACACTTACTCAGCAACCGCAGTTGGTACATGACCTTTTGAGAACAAGTAACTCTATCCTGTGTTCCTAGTTACATGGCATTTACTTTATACGTACACAGAAGAGCAGATTGCAGCTAAAAGTGGAATCAAAAGCTACAGTTTGTGATTCCATCAAGTTAAAAAAATAATCCAAGCTCTAACAGGTTTATGTAAAAATAAGCCAACCACCCTATTAGAGGACATTCTACCTGGAGAAGAGGGGCAAATCAGCTTAAAAATCATAAGGCTCTGAGGGTATTCTAAAATACATCCTATGGGGAGTAGGAGGGAGAAGGGGATGGGTGAAAACCTATCTAATGGGTACAATGAACACTATCTGGGAGACGGGCACACTTTAAACCTAGACTCAAGCATTACAAAAGCGATCTATATATCTAAAAACACTTGTAGCCCCATAATACTTTGAAACAAATAAAATAAAATAAAATACATCCTATGGCCTAGAAAGGGTTCACCACAGCATTACTTTTGTTTTTTCTAAACTAGCCAAGACTTCAAGAGTTCACAGAAATATTTATCTAGACATTTACTCTAAAGAATACATTTCAATTCAAATAAGTATAAAAGGGGAATTGTTAGTATGATTCAACCTTTTCTCCATGAAAAAAAAGTCACAAATTCTTAAGTTTGAAGTCATCACTATTTCTCTTACTAGGCTTTGACAATTTCTACAGCAGTTTATTTTCCAATCATAACACTTCAAAATTCTGACCACCAACTATATGCTACATGTCATTAGAAGGGCCCATCAAGAGTGGCATGGGTAGGCAATGTTTTGGAAGAACATAGTACTAAACAACTGCTCTATTTCTCTCGGAAGATTTCTGTTTCACAGTTCAGAAGAAATCCAACCAGGTTACTACAGGAATGCTGGCTCAGAGGTGGCTTCAGGACACCTCTGAAAACTAATCTGCTCCTTGGAAGTCAAATCATTCTGTTATTTTTTCAAAACATATTCAAATGGAACTGTAAGCAACAGTCATGATAAAGATAAGTACCTATTAACGTATGCTCCAACTCTTTACAAAGCCTTTTATTGAGGGAAAAATATTAATAAAAATTGCTTCTTTGGGAGAATCCCCTTCCTTAATTCATTTCTATCTATATATGGTTCCCTCTCCTTACAGATCAAAAGAAGAAATTTTCTAAAAAGAGAAAGAATGGACAGTGCATGATCTTGTCACATTTTAAAGCCTGAAGCATTTATTATAAAGTAATGAAACTGTAACCCCTACAAGAAAATCTCTATCATTACTTTGCTCCAAATGAAAGAGACCATCCCTTTAATATATCCTATTACAGAAAGCATTTAACATAGCCTCCTCTGTGGGGAGACTTTATTCAATTATGATACATGTCACCACATACTCAAAGGTTTCTGCCACATTCTTTTCCAACATTCAATGAATTAGAGTGGGAAGCAGATGCAGGGGCTTGAACAGTCTTTTCTTTAAATAAGTGGCTCAAAGGAATTCATTTTTAAAAACATAGAGGGCCTCTAATCAACCAATACAGGACTCAACTTTTTTTTTTTTTTTTTTTTGAGACAGGGTCTCTCTCTGTTGCCTGGGCTAGAGTGCAGTGGCGTCAAACTAGCTCACAGCAACCTCAAACTCTTGGGCTCAAGGGATCCTCTTGCCTCAGCCTCCAGAGTAGCTGGGACCCCAGGGGCACGCCACCACACCCAGCTAATTTTTCCATTTTTTGTAGAGACAGGGTCTTGTTCTTGCTCAGGCTGGTCTCAAACTCCTAGCCTCAAGCAATCCTCCTGCCTTGGCCTCCCAGAGTGCTAGGATTATAGGCGTGAACCACTATGCCTGGCCAGGACTCAACTTTTATACCATTTTGGGCTCATTTCATTGGCTTCTTTGCTGTTTTACTGCCTTAGTCACTTTCTTGCCTACCCATCAACCCTTGTTACAATACAGCCCTGCTACTCCCATCTAAATTTTAACTTAAACAGCAAACCTGGGGAATCCAGGACCCAGTGGAGGATTCCTGATTGCTATCCACTTTTGTCTTCCTGGAATGGCCTTATCAGCCATTTCTGTCCTCAAGTTCCAACTTCCAAGTCAGGATAAAATTAATAGGAAGCATAGGGAGGTGGGAATGACAGGAGGTATCTGTACTTTGTGTTCCCCTAAACTGGCTGTTTTTTAATTCAGGTACATTAGGTGGCATTAATTATACATGTACATTCATACACCAGGGCTTCTACCCAAACCAAGTGATAGTCCCTCTCACCTACCTTATTGTAAATTGGGGAGCATAATACCTAATTTACAGGGTATTATCAGAATAAAATACTGGTAATTATGGGGAAGTGTGTTATACAATGAAAAGTATTTACACAAATGATATATATATTTTTTTGAGACAGAGTCTCACTCTGTTGCCCAGGCTAGAGTGCTATGGCGTCAGCTTAGCTCACAGCAACCTCAAACTCCTGGGCTCAAGCGATCCTCCTGCCTCAGCCTTCCGAGTAGCTGGGACTATAGGCATGCGCCACTGTGCCCGCCTAATTTTTTTTCTATTTTTAGTTGTTTGGTTAATTTCTTCCCATTTATAGTAGAGATGGGGTCTTGCTCTTGCTCAGGCCGGTCTTGAACTCCTGAGCTGAAGCAATCCTCCCACCTCGGCCTCCCAGCGTGCTAGGATTACAGGCATGAGCCACCGCGCCCGGCCCACAAATGATATTTTTAATAAGGGATTGTTAAAAGAGTAATGAAGACACCAACCTGACTACAACTAGGGTTGTAATGGAGGGCACCAGTGTGATATAATATTGAAAAAGTAGGCTAGGACCAAACCATAGAGATCCTTGCCTATAAGTCTAAAATGTTTAAACTTCACTTGTAAGAAAATGAGAGCCACAGAAAGATTATTGAGGATGGAAATGACATTATTTAAGTGTGGTTTACATAAAAGTTTTAGGTGATAAGGGTTTAGACCAGGGTTGAGGCAGAAGGGAAGAGAAAGGAGGGGATGGATTTAAGAGAAATAAGAATCAACAGACTTTGGTCTGCATGTATCAAAGGGTAAAAGGAACAAGTCAAAAATCACCCTAAGGGCAACCCTCTTTAACCACTGTTTTATAGAACACCAGTTCAAGAAATTCTGGAAAGGCTGTATAAAATTCATTCCCATCTTAGATTCAAAATGTACATTAGTACATCAAAGGCTTTGAGAAATTATGGAGTAAAGAAACTTTCTGTTTAACATAGCCCCAAAATTAGCTGGCCTACTGTTCTATAGAACATACTCCGGGAAATACTCAAAAGTAATGTTGCCCGGGTGATTGATTGAATGGAAATACCAATAACATAAAAAAGGGATGTTTGGTGAGTTGCTGTTGTTTGTTTGGTTGTTTGTTTTTAGTTGGGAAGGTGGATTTTCAGACACATTGAGTTTGAGGAGCCACAGGATATGCAGGAGAAACTGATGAGCAAACAAATGAAAACCCAGGTTCAAAAGTGAAATAAGGTCAGAGTTAAAGATGAAAATTTAGAAGGCAATCTCATAAAGAAAATAGGAAGTCATGAGAAAAGATGAGAGATTATACAAAGAGGACAAAACTGATGAATTAGTAGAACTTGAGCAGCCAAAGAGATATCCCTAATTGTATGCCTATTTATTTTTTATGGGTGTGAGACTGTATCTATGTCCCTAAGAGAAAAGGGCATTTGTAAAAACATACATGTGTATAATTCTACTCTCAATCTAGGATATGGTAGTCACTTAAACTCTTGTCTCCTTTTCCTCAAGAATTCTCTTAAATTTTATGACATTATTTCTCAGAGAGAAACCAAGGTGACTTGGAAGGAAGGATAAAAATGATTAATAATCAATGTTTTTGGAAAATCCACATAGTAATTGGAAAGTTGCCAGTAATTGGGAATTTAATCTTTGGATATACTGGATTCAATCTATGTTCATTTATTGGCCATAGATCAGTCATTATTAACCCTGGCTGTACATTAGAATCACCTGGGTAGATTTTATAAAAATATTGATACCCCTGGGCTCTAGTTCTAGAGATTCTTATTTAAATTGTTCTAAGATGGGGTCCAGTAGGGGTATTTCTTCTTTATTTTAGATGGGGTCTCACTACATTGCCCAGGCTGGTCTGAATTCTTGGGCTCAAGCAATCCTCCCACTTCAGCCTCGTGAGTAGCTGGGATTACAGATGCTTGCTATCATGCCTGGCAAGGATATTTCTTAAAAGCTTCCCAGTTGATTCCAATGTACAGCCAGAGTCTAGAACCACTCATCTAGAACAGGGACAAACTCAGTTCACTGCTATTTTTATAATAAAGTTGTATTGGAACACAATCACGTTCATTATTTATATATTGTCTCTGGCTGCGTTTGTATAACAACCACAGAGCTGAGTGGTTGGGCAGAGACCACATATGATCTACAACATGTAAAATATTTACTATCTGGCCCTTTAGAGAAACAGTTTTCTGACCCCTGGCCGAGATTAATGCTGAATCAGGTTCAAGAAAAAAAGTTAATGAGACCTAATAAAAATATATTTTAATTTGTAATGCAAGTTCATAGAAATTTTAGAATTCCCACAGAAACTTTTTGTTTTAAAAGATGTTTTCTATTGCTATAATGTTTTGAAACATTTTAAAGTTATTATTGAGGTGGTATGAAAAGTATTTTTGGGCTACATGAAAAGTTATTTAATGGAACATTAAAGCATTTTAGAATGTGCAACATTTGGGGGATGGTCATGCCTGAGGCTCTGCCTCGAGGGAGGGGGCATGGGCAATATACGTGACCTTAATATTTGTACCCCCATAATATGCTGAAATAAAAAAAAAAAACATTTTAGAATAGGCAAGTCAGTGTTTCCCTACTTTTTCCCCCTTCCTCTGTTAAATTCTTTCTACCTGGGCCAAATAAGGAAAAATGTCAACTTGGCAGAATTATTGATAAACAGGGAGACAACAGATTTCTTCTAATGGTATTGACAAAATGGTCAAATTGTACCATTTATGGAATTCCAGTTCTATTGATATTAATTTCTAGCCAAACAAGGCATCAAACAAAATACTGAGATCAAAACAGCAAAACATCATTAAGGCCGGGCGCGGTGGCTCACGCCTGTAATCCTAGCTCTCTGGGAGGCCGAGGCGGGCAGATCGCTCAAGGTCAGGAGTTCGAAACCAGCCTGAGCAAGAGTGAGACCCCGTCTCTACTATAAATAGAAAGCAATTAATTGGCCAACTAAAAATATATAGAAAAAAAAATGAGCCAGGCATGGTGGCGCATGCCTGTAGTCCCAGCTACTCGGGAGGCTGAGGCAGGAGGATTACTCAGGCCCAGGAGTTTGAGGTTGCTGTGAGCGAGGCTGACGCCACGGCACTCACTCTAGCCCGGGGAACAGAGTGAGACTCTGTCTCAAAAAAAAAAAAAAAAAAAAAAAATGCAGTGCTTCTGATGTTTCCCCAGGAAGAATGGTATTTAACATAGGTTTCTGGTAGATATTTTTATCAAATTAAGAAAAGTCCTCAAATTTTTAATTTGTAAGAGTTTTTTATTATGTATGGCTATTTCAAGTCCATTTGAATATCAGTTGAGATGATTATTTTTCTCTGTTTCTCTCTTTTTGAATTACTCCAATAGATTTTCTAAAGTTATAAAAATTTTAATTGTATTTAATTTTAAACCACTGTCAATTTTGGCTAGAATGATGTGAGAAAACATTTTAAGATGCACATTTTCTGTCATAGAACACTGTCTTCAAAGGAGATGGAGATGACATATTTGGAAACTCAGTAGCTGACCAAAGGTAAAATACTACCAGAAAATTATTATTTTCTAAATTATATTTAATTATCATTAAAATAATTTTTTAGTATTAAGAATGTTTATTTTATGGTCTACTATAATTAGATTTAAATTATCTGTTATTGAATGGACAAGAAAAAGTAGGTATTACAGAGTCTATAAGAGTGATTCTCAGCCAGAAACAATTTTGCCTCTGTTCCTCCAGGAGATACATGGCAATGTCTGGAAAAATTTTTGCTTGTCACAACTGTGGAGGGTGATCGCAACTGACATCTAATGGATAGAGGCCAGGGATGTTGTTAAACATCCTACAATGCATAGGCTAGCCACTGCACACAAATAATTTTTCAGCCTAAACTATTAATTTTATAAAGATTTAAAAACCCTGGTTTAGGAAAAAAGGCAAAATATTGAGTCCTATGAGTTAATTAAACATAAAATTTTTGATGTATAATTTATTTTACTTGTTATATATTTATTATACTAGATGGAACAGAATATGCTATATTTTTAACTCTATTTTTCTCTTTAGCTATTTAGCTCCTCTTATTACTGAGTATGAAAAACATCTAGAAGCACTAAATGGGCAGCTGAAATATTATCAGGTATGAAATCATAGTTATGAAGCTTTTTGTAATATTTTATTATTTATGTATTTGGCTCAGATACCAATCCCTGGATCAGTTCAGTTGTGGCAAGGGTAGCAGAGTTAATTTAATGCAATGGAAGAAAGTATAATGACTTTATATAAAAACAACCCCTTGAGACTGATTTCTTCAGAATGAGGCTGTGGGTACATGGCAGATACTTAGCACTTTCTCTCCTACTTTTTCTTTTTTCATGCATGTACATAAAGAGATTCTACTGTATGCTTTATAGTGTAACACATAATAGGCCCTTGAATATTTGATGAATGATTAATTGCCAGGGCTTATGGAAACAATGGACTTAAACAGAACTCTAGAACAAATGGGCCTAACAGACATCTAAAGAACATTCCTCTCAAACAACACTGAATATACGTACTACTCATCAGATCATGGAACTTTTTCAAAAATTGATCACATCCTAGGCCACAGAACAGATCTCAACAAGTATAAAAACATAGAAATGATACCATGTATCTTCTCAGACCACAGTGGAATAAAATTAGAGATCAATTCCAACAGAAACACTCACCTCTACACAAAGACATGGAAATTAAACAATCTATTGCTGAATGACTGTTTGGTCAAGGAGGAGGTCCAGATGGAAATCAAAAGATTCTTCAAACTAAATGATAACAGGGACACAAGTTATCAAAATCTGTGGGGTACAGCAAAAGCATTCCTGAAAGGAAAACTCATAGCCTTAAATGCCCACATCCAAAAGACAGAAAGACCACAAATCAACAAACTAATGAACTGTCTCAAGGAACTGGAAAAAGTATAG
>CAUYPO010070987.1:0-17088 GCA_963574435.1 Cheirogaleus major
GTCCCAGCTACTCGGGAGGCTGAGGCAGAAGGATCGCCTGAGCCCAGGAGTTTGAGGTTGCTGTGAGCTAGGCTGACGCCACGGCACTCTAGCCGGGGCAACAGAGTGAGACTCTGTCTCAAAAAAAAAAAAAAAAAAAAAAAAAGAACTGACCTGCCACTGAGTCTGGAGATATCGCATCACCTCAAAGACCACTGCACAAACCAGCCCGGCTCCAGGACACTTGCTATGACCAGCACCAGGGCATCCAGGAGTGGGGACATCCTGAGCAATCACATCCAGTCTAAAGATCATCTCTTCACAATCACTCAGAAAATCTCCCCCTCTCTGTGTGCTGTGGACAGATCCATTCTTTTATCTAGAAAAGCTATTGCTTAAGAAAATGAACAACTCCAGATTATATCTGCTGCTAACAATTATAAAACTTAGTCTTAATATCACACGACTGCCCTAAATTAAAGAATAGAGGGGAAAGGAAGACATGTAACAAATTCGAAAGGTGAATAACACTTTGATCCAAAAATTCAACTTTTAGAAATACCTTTTGAAGATAATAAGATAAGTGGATAGTTATATGGACAAGAATGTTCATTCATTTTAGCATTTCTAAATCAAAAACAATCTAAGTTTTCCTCCTATGGGGACTGGAGAAATAACCTACAGGACAACTGTGTACTGAATACCATCTGGCCGTGAAGACGGTCAGGGAGAGCCCCACTGCTGGACCGACCACACTCTAGTAAGAAAAAGGTGGTGTTCCAGTGGCTTTACAGTCGTATGTCTTCACCTTACTCCTCACGTCCAAGCATCGTCAAATCCGGGCAGCCATTTCCCCACCGCCTCTCCAGAAACGACCATTCCTCACCTCCTCACCACGGCTGTTGCTTCCACCCTAGTGTGCACCATAGTTACCGCTCACTGGGACACCTTCCCTAATGAGTCCTCTGCTTTCTTTATGGCTCCTTTAGAGTAGAGTCTTCAGACAACCTCCAAGCTTAGTGTGTAAAACATAAATCAGATCAGAATAAAATCCAAACCACTTCCTGTGGTCTATACAGCACTTCCTGCACAGCCCTCTCCCCGTCACTGAACTTCATCCCTTTGTCCTCCCCACCCCCACCCCCACACTGGCCATCTGGCTGGTCCTTGAACCACCAGTGACATCTCCACCCTCCTGCCTTTGTACTGGCTGTTCCTCTGCTGGGGTGACTCATTCCTAGCTCTTGACATAACCTGAGAGTTTCATCTGTCCTAGTTTCTCTTCAAATGCCACCTCCTGCGAGAGCCCATGATGAAAATCATCCTCCCACATCACCGTCATTCTCCATCCCATGAACCACTTTTTTCTTTATGACACTTATCACTCCCTGTCTTTATTTTATATATTCATATATTCACTGGTTTACACTTTGTCTTTTCACCAGAATGGAAGCTTCTGGAAGACTGGCATGTTACAGGTGCCTCTAGTCCCAGTACCTGGAAAACCACCTGCCTCAGAAACTCAACAAATATTTTATTAAATAAACTTACATAAATCTGTAGGTCCACCCACCTTTTACTAACAGGGATTATATACAGGCAGGTGAAATTTATGCATGTTTTTTTCTTTCTTTTCTATTGTCCATATTTTCTGATTGCCAAAAAGCAAAAGTTAATCTTATCATTATGACAAGCAAATACATTTATTTATTTAAATAATAATAGTAAAGGGGCCAAAATAGAATACAACCCTGCAAGGAGCTAGTAGGAACATTTCATAGCACACTTTTCCAGGGAAATCTCAATTGATAATGCACTTTTCTTTTCTCTTTAAGTCAATTTTGGGTACCTCCCCTGAAGCTATTGTTACTCAAAGCCTAGAAAAAGACAATAAAGTTAAGTGTACGAGAGTTAGATGCATAACTTCTTATGCTAGAGTTTTCCTGAAAGATTGGGAAGGTAAATTCATACTTTTTGCCCTGCCACAGTTGGAGTATATTAACCTTTTCTTAATAACTAAAAAAAAAAAAATCTTGATTTTAAAGAAAAGTCTTCTTAGTCTGTCATCTTAAAGTCCATTGTTGAAGTTTAAATCTCTGTTTACCTCCAAAATAATACTGGCTGCAAGACAAAGAATGACTTTGGCATTTTCAAATATTTCTGTGTCAATCCTTACAGGAAGGAGATATCTGATAAATAGTCCTTTGTACTTAGCTGGACCTAAAAAGAAGGTTCTTAGAAGAATTCCAAAGCCCAAAAGGAAAACATGATAATGACTTCATCCTGGCCACTTAGGAGCAATGATTTATTTGGGAACTTTGACCAAAAGTGTGAGAGAGTCCCATGTAAGCCTAGAGCAAGTCTTAACTAAACCCCTAATGCTCAGTCAGAATCAGGGACAGGAAAGGAAAATCCTATATATTACCCACATGGCCATATTTTTTCCCAAAAGCATCCAAACTTGTAATGATTAGTGGCAAATATTACATCTGCTTATTTTCAGAATGAGATGTCAATTTAAGGAAAGGTTTTAAACCAGCTCTGGCGAATATCACTCTCATGAAAGAGTATGATTCTATGGAATCATTTCATGTGGAAAATGGCCAATTTTATGCAAGCATCTGAAATCACCTTCTACATCCTTTTGAGGATTTTCCAGGAGAAAATATGTGTAATATTCCAATTGACATGTCGGCGGAAGCATTGTAGACTTTGTGGGTAACTTGGAAAATATATTTTTTAATGTATCTTGGAAACTTTTGCAGCGCTAAAGTTAAAGGATGAATTCAAACGCTCCAAAAATATTCATTTGTTTTCTTCCCAAGTTTCCTGAAACAGAGTGCTTGGATGAAATATTTGACTACATGAAACCATTTATTTTGGTTGCATTTCCACCATTAACCTTAGATCATCTCCTAAAGACAGCCAGGAAAGAAACAAATAAACACAGTTCATTCATCATGAAGCGTGATAATAGGACATTTTATAAACAGAGTGTTTTCCATCCAGAAAGAAACCATGTAATTTTAACAAGGTACACAGTGAGTATTTATCCAGCCAAGTACAAAGCATTCACCTCCAAATATTTATTGATATTATTGATACTATAATTATCAAAAAGAAGCCTGAGACTCATGATTGAGCCAAAACGGAGGGATGCTTGCCCAACCTTTATGATAATTCTTCAGTCCTGATATTTACCAAAGCATGAGTATTGGAATTAAGCAATCTATAGAGTTTATTGAATACCTACTGTGTTTCTAGCCAGTTCTAGGTACTTCAATTAATTTAAATACTAGACATTGTTTTTGCCATCTGACTCTGATAGAGAATAAAAGTCCTATTCCCTCTCTTCATGTTCCATAGGGAGTTTCCATTTCTTGGAAGGAACAGTATTAGAGTAAAGCTTCTAGAATCTTTTTCCATACCCTCAATGATAGCAATGACTAAATTGATAAAATTGAGGTAACATGTCTTTACAAGCATGGCCTAGAAATCCCTTCTTCTCTATTCTAGGTCATCTAGCCCCAGGGTGGATGCATTCTCTTCTTTCTCCTTTTTCCATGTAGGTTTTGTCCTTGGGAGAGTTGGCTTGCCATGTAGGGTTCAGTCTGGAAGCTCATCTCTTTCCCTAGTATTGGTGCCCAACAGGTGTGAGGCAGTCGTTCCTTTCAGACAGCTGGGTGAGTGACCCCGATGACCCATTTTCCTACTGTAGGTGGGTCCTAAGCTACAGACTGGGGAAGTATTGAGGGTCCAGGTTACATTAGAACGTAAGCTCTACGAAGACAGGGATTTTGTCATATGCAACAAAGAAGACAGAATGCCCCAACCAGGTGATGTCAGCCAGCTGTCATTGGCCCTCTCTGCTGACACATGAGCTCATGACCAGAGTAACCACGGTGACAGAAATGAAGGCCACTCATAGTGCCAACAGCTGGACTCCCACTCACCAAAGCCAATCAACCTACCACGGCTGAGTGGCCACCCTGTTAAGAATAGAGACCCGTTCTGAGCTCCTAATATGGAACCATCTCTTGCAGAGGTCAACATTTTGTGGTAAGTTGGCCATACTGGAGCCTTTTTATACTGATTAAAAATTCATTTTCACTGGAAGACACAGATGTTTCAGTTACGGGTTTGCTTTTCCTACCCACAAGTCCTTAGCCAGGAGCACTAACTGAGGGCTGTGTATCAGTTTGACCTACTGATACACAATCCCACAAAAGGACAGAGCAAGAGTCTCTTGAATTTTAATCTAAGGCAGCCACTTGGACACTTTGAGCTTCCTGTGTCAAAAGCATGGCAGGCAAAAAAAGGAGTCACCATCCTGGCTGAGAAGGTCATGGTGACCATGGACTTAGACCCCTCAAACATGAGAGTCGGGGTCATGCCACCACGTGAACCAGGGTCATGACCCCGAGTGGCAGAGATGCTAGCCGAGAAACCATGAGGATCACTTGTGACCTGAAAGCAGCTACAGCGACAGCTAGTTCATTTCGCTGATCTTCCTCTTGTAAGTTTTTCCAAGACAAAGAGTCCCCCTGGAAATCCAGAGTTTATGTAGAACTTTCTGGATCTGAACTCAAGGGGTGGACTGTAGTGGACCCTGTGCTGTGCCACCAGGACCTCCAGTTAGGACTGACGGTCCAGTCTCACCGGTGGCGAGGAGTGTGGACACCCGATAGCTCTGAGTTCTCTTTGGGAACAGCCCAGATGAAGAGAAGACCCCTCCCCAAGGTCATAGCCCCTTTCAGGATGCAACCTGAATTCCATAACTGTTCGATGAGGGGATAAAAAGGGCAGCGCCTCCTGCCCAACTCAAGACAACCCTGAAAGCTCCGTCCGTTCAGAGCTTTCTGTGGGATTAGCCGAGGCCATCGTGGTGACTGCAAGCAGCCCAAATCCTCAGTCTGCCCAGCCCTGGTTCCTTTCCTCCCCCACAGATGTGAAAACCAAGAGCACGCTGTGATAAACCTTCACACTGATCTCAGGTACAAAGCCTGCTTCCTGGTGAAACCGACCTGGACCATGATTACATGAAACGATGTCCCTAAATTGCCTGACATTAAAGAGGATCTCACCATAGGCAGGTTTGATCTGCTAATACATCTAAGAAAACATAAGTGTCGAACAACAGCATTAAAAATGTTAATAATAACAACACCTATTATTACTAAGTGCTTTACATACTTTAACTCATTTTATTCTTTCAACAAGTCTATTATAATCTACATTTTACACAAAGTAAAGGAGGCACAAGGGAGTTAATTAACTTCCCCAAGTTCACACGCTTATCCATTACGCTTTACCAGCCTGGGTTAGGATATGGCTCTGAAAGAGACATGTTTGTAAGAGAAGTTAAAGAATAACCCCTTTGCTTTCTAAGTTCTGTCAGCCTCAAATTCAAACCTTTTAAGATGGCAAAGACAGTCTGCTATGATACTGGAACTCCTCCTATTCATTGAAAACCTCATCTGAAGTTATTCTGAGAGGGAAGAGGAGCTAGTTGTGTAAAGAAGTATATTACAAGCTGGATGTGGTGGCTCACGCCTGTAATCCTAGCACTCTGGGAGGCCGAGGCGGGCGGATCGCTTGAGGTCAGGAGATCAAGACCAGCCTGAGCAAGAGTGAGACCCCGTCTCTACTAAAAAAACAGAAAGAAATAAATTGGCCAACTAAAAATATACAGAAAAAATTAGCCGGGCATGGTGGTGCATGCCTGTAGTCCCAGCTACTCGGGAGGCTGAGGCAGAAGGATCGCTTGAGCCCAGGAGGTGGAGGTTGCTGTGAGCTAGGCTGATGCCACAGCACTCTAGCCCAGGCAACAGAGTGAGACTCTGTCTCAAAAAAAAAAGAAAAAAAAAAGTATATTATGAACAATAAACTGTGTCTGTAAAACCCCTCATTCTTGGAAAATGCATATATCATGGACATAATATATGTCTGAGATATAAAGATGTCTAGAGACTTGGCATTGAACTGAGACCCCAACTTTTATTGCACTTTGTCCAAATAACAGCCAGCAGATGATGGGCCATTCTGACTGTGCTTGGCTGAATTTCAGTAATGATGACAGGATCAGCATCCCTTCTATTTCACATAACTAAATGTCCTGAATCCAGGGGAGGTGGTCATGGTCCTGGATTTTATATCGCCAGTGACCAAGACAATACAAAATGATCCAGCAAGTGTTTAGTGAGTGTCGACCATACGCCCCACACTGTACTGGGCACTCCCATTAAGAACACAGCACATACAACGTATTTCTTAAAGAGCTTACAGTCTAAGTATATGGGTCTCAAATTTCAATTATCTCCATACTATCTTCAACATTTTTGGCATATTTACAAAGTATGTGTACTATAATATTCTTACCATATTTTTAATCATTGTTTTACTTATATACATTTAATTAAGAAAGTCTATAGCCCCCCGAAAATAAAGAGAAAATGTCCACAAAAACCAATAGATAATATATAACTACTAATAGTTTTTTTTTAAGATTAAATGTTTAAAATCTAAAATCATTGTGAATTCCGCCAGTGAATTCACATGCGCCACGTTTGAGAAGTACTGATTTCATAGAAAAAGACAGGTACGGGGAGAAAGTAGGAGAATGAACGGCTACCGGATGCAGTGTGATGAACTGGTACAGAACATGGACCTAGAGCTAAACGGGTTTGATTCACATCTTAGTTCTGACACTTAGCACTTATTAGTTATATGATTTTGGGAAAGTTACTTAACTTCTCTTTCCTCATCTGTAAAATGGAGATAAGATAGTATTTACCTCATCGTGCTACGATCAGGATTAAACAAAATAAATAGCACTGTGGCTTGCACATCCTAAGCACTGCAAAAAGGTTAGTTACGACTGTTATTATTGCACTATGCCAAGTTATGGGAGGGGGTCTACACAGGGCAATTCTCAGTTTTGTCAGAGGGACTCAGAGAAGCCTTCGCAGAGGAGACGCCCATCCTTGGGACTGATGGGTAGGGGGTTGCCAGGCATAGGAGGCAGGAGATGGTGATCACTCAGGCAAAGGGCACTCTGAGCTAAAATAACCTCATTTTCTCTCTTCTCGGATGAATTCATTTAGTGGACAGTGTTTGTTTGTGCCTGCCCCCTCTTCTCTCATGATAGCACCTGGGTATTTCTTTGGAGAGCTACTCTTTGCTGGCTCTGTGTACACAATAGATAGGGCAGAGCTGAGTCCATTCCCAGCTCCCGAGTGGGCATGTGAGCCAGACCCACCCAACTATTCACCTGGCCGCAGCGATCAACGTGGTCTAAATCCAACCGGCTGGGGTGACTCTCAGGACGCCGTACGGAACCCTTGGAAAGAACCGTGTATCAGGTTCCCAGGGCTGCTGTACGGAGCACCACGAACTGAGCACCTTCAACAAGAAGGATTTATTATGTCACAATTTTGGAGGCCAGAAGTCCCAAATCAAACCCTTTGGCAGGCCCTGCTGTCTCTATTCCAGGACTCTCTCCCAGCCTCTGTGTTTCCTTGGCTTGCGGCAGCATGACTCAAGGTTTACATGGCTTTCTTCCGGAGTCCTTGGGCATGTCTGTGCCCACGTTTCCCCTTTTGTTAAGAACACCAGTCATATTGGCTCAGGGACCAGCTACTCCAGTGTACTCTGGTAATTCCTCATGTTAACTCTTTACATCTGCAATGACTCTGTTTTCAAATAAGGTCACGTTCTGAGATCTGGTTAGAAATTTTGAGGGGACCATAATTCAACCCAAAACAGAGAGGTTCTCAATCCACCAAATTTAAAATTGATAATGGATAAGTCTGATGCCTCTGAGTATTCTACCTGGGGAAGAAATACCCTCCCTGAATGGGACTGAATTCTGATCTTTTTCTTTGTCCAAAAAATTCCTTTCTAAGGGGGCCTGGTGGCTCACGCCTACAAATGATAAAATCTCAGTAAACAGGTTTTTATGATGCGGTTTACTGCCCACCCTGATTCTGGTATAGCATCACATAAAAGATAGAAGACCCTTATCTTAAGCATTCCTTTCCATTGATTCCTAGTCTTTTGGACAAAGCCTAACTTTTTCAGCCAATTGTCAACTAAAGAATCCCTAAACCCACCTATGATTCCCACTTCAAGTTGTCCTGCCTTAATCCCTAAACCCACCTGTGACTTGTAAGCCCCCGCTTTGAGATGTCCCACCTTTTGGAGCCAAACCAATGTATGCCTTCCATGTATTGACTTATGACTTTACCTGTAATTCCTGTCTCCCTGAAATGTATAAAACCAAACTGTAACCCAGCCACAGTGAGTTCACTTGCTCACGCCTCCTTGGGCGTGGCTCCTGGCCATGGTCCTCAAATTTGGCTCAGAAGAAATCTTCTTAAATTATTTTACAGAGTTCATCTTCATTTCCATTGACACTGGTAATGAAGTCAACGTAGAGAAACTTAGAGAAAAAAGGAACTGAGAGACAGAGATACAGGTTCCCAGTGTCATCATTTGAGCACCTGGATTGACCTATGCCTGAAGCTTGTTCCCTGAACTTTTCAAGTACATGAACCAATAACTCCCTCAGTTTTTAAAGCTAACATTAGTTAGAATTAAGTTTCTATACCATTGAAATAAAATAAAATAGTCCAGTCTAAAACAAAATCATAAGCCAATTATAGCTTTTAAAATTTTTATAAATTAATTCTAGGTTCCATAAAGAAGGAGGATGGATTTCTTAAAAAAATAGAAACTTTAAAACAGGTTTAAGCCAGTTTTGAAGAGCCACCCCTTTTTAGATACATCCTTTTCTATCTCGTGTAGTAACTGTTAGTAGTTTGTGACATTTCTAGTCTGTCCTGGGTGTTACTAGTACCTCACAGGTCAGGCCTGTCACCTCCATAAAAGCGACGAGCATCCGTACTAGCTAACTCTATGGTGTGGAGTCCCTTTGAGAATTACTGATGTCACACCAAATTTCATCAGCTGTATTTATCCTCTCTTCATCTCTGCCATTTGAGGCTCTTCAAAAAAAAAAAAAAGTCTGATTATTTTTACATGAAGATAGCTTCTCCTTGCTCCTGTGATTTGAAAATTGTAAACCAAAGCTTAATTCTGGGGGACTTCATTTGTCCTTTTTGGCAAGTATAATTAAAATGTAAATCTCTAGGGGGAATACCTGGAAAATTAAGGTTATTGTTGACATTATTATTAATTAATAATTATCAAATACTCACTTTCAAAAAAAAATGATTAGCCTTTAGATTTTGATAGTCTCCATTATCCTCATTAGGCGATGGTGAAATAAAGATGAATGAATCCTTAAGCAGATGAATTAATGATTAAGGCAGTCCCGAAGAATTCAACCTAGATTCTGTATCCAGCAGTTTCGGCATCAGCCTGTGGCATTCTCTTAGCTGGCTAGATTTTGAGTAAGTGTTCGAATGCGATTAACTCTTAGAGCAGTGATTTCATAGGGAGATAAAGTCTGATAAATAAAGAAAGAAAAAGACAAAGCCACATTAAATCCTTTTCAGCAATATCCCATCAAGAGTCCCCAGAAGGTGATATCAGAGGGCAACCCTAA
The DNA here is from genome assembly GCA_963574435.1 of Cheirogaleus major. Taxonomy (NCBI): domain Eukaryota; kingdom Metazoa; phylum Chordata; class Mammalia; order Primates; family Cheirogaleidae; genus Cheirogaleus; species Cheirogaleus major. The sequence continues at coordinate 9,548 of CAUYPO010070987.1, forward strand.
TGAAGTTTCCAAAATACCCTTCTATGATTTTATCACACGCAGAAGAATTTTCTAAGGCAGTATCTAATGATGCTGATAAGAACCATGCATATGAATCAATGAGGAACCTAGACCTCTTGGTTTAGATTTGGTATGACAGTATTGTGTGTTAAATAAATACCAATAAATTATTAAAACGTATTGGTTGTATCGTAACACAGAGCCTTAACAATGTATTATGTCAGCATGTACAGCTCTCGCTCAGGGAAATTCTCCATCTCTTTAATTCAAGCACTGACATCCTGTGCCAGCACAAAGCCTTTTTTTATTTGAGATTGACACATGTCTAAAATTGCTTAGATTTTGTGTTGTGCTCTTAATACTTGAAACCCAGCAAATGAAATTCTATGCCACTGTGCATGAACAATGCCTCACAAAAAAAAATCTTAGCCTGGGGGTTCAACTGGAGGATTGGAGAAACAAAAAGTGCTTTCACTACTATTGCTTCAAGTTGGGGGAATAATTACATTGGTTGAGGAAAAGGGAGGGCCGTTCCTAGCCCCTTGGAAAAATAGTATGTTTGTCAGCCCTTAAATGAGATCATTAAATTCAAGAAGGGTGTTGTATGTGGATCCTGGGTCATGTCAGCTGAATGGCTGCCTGTGTCGTGGTGAGGATGTGTTAGTCATCATCTGCCACCCGTTCGGGGGAGGGTTTTGCTCTTATTTTATTCTGACATGCCTGGGTAATTGCGGTGACCCTGATGAACTCTCCTTTCTATACCTGAGGATAAACTTCCTCCAGTTCACTTTCCAAAAGCATTATTATGCCTTCTGCTTTGGCTGCAGTTTTATTTTCACGGGATTTTCCCAAAATAACATTTCCGTCATCAAGCATGGCTTCATGCACTTGAATGTCACCATGTTACTGATGGGGATGGGGAGTCCGGCCAATGTTGGGACTCCCTGGATCAGTATAGAAATGGAATCTCACGTCGTGCTTTGGCATTTAACATCTGACATCCACAAGGTCATCCGTATGTATTGGGCTTTTGACACACAACATTTTTGTTTCCATCTCAACTGTTGGGAAGAAAAGAAAAATAGTTTGCTCAAGACTGAAAATCTTTTTGGACAGTGATCTAGATGCAGCTGCGGGACAACTTGGGGAGCATGAGCACAAGCACACGTTCTTTAGGAAGGAATTACGACCTTCTCTGTCTCGCTTCCCGACTTCCATTTCACCGTCCTCCAATGCACAAAACAGCTGTTCCAGGTTACTCAGCATTTCCCCAATAAGCCATTTTGTTGCAAGCTTCCATGCCTTTGCACATGCTGTTTTTGCCATCTGAAGCGCCTTCCTCCATCTATTGAGAAAAACCCCTCTCCGTTCTTTCAGAACCAGCTCCAGAATCTCTGTAGGATCTTTCCTGGGGAGGATGGCGAAGGAAGGAATGAGCACCTCCACTGTGCTTAAACATGCAACGAACCTCTTCAGGTTGTTTACCTTTTGTGTCCATCTCCTCAAATTTTTGCATCTTCAATGCAAAGGCCAGTCCAAACTAGCAACCAGGAGCCGTTACTATACTCCAGAGCCTGGAGTCGGTGCTTAGAGGCATCAAGCCATGTAAAGTATGTCACGGCAATGCTACATGGGCTCGCGTTGTCCCCATTGTTCAGATGTGAACCCCGAGACTCCGAGAAGTTAAGTAACTTGCCTGGTGTCACGTAGTTAATAATTCACGGATTCAAGTCTCAATCCCCTGACGCTGACACCAAGCATGACACAATGTATTTATCATCGCTTTAAAACTCTTTGTTTTCGCCACTCCTCCTACAGTACTTGATATATAGCTGGTGCGGTGATAAATGAGCAAATGTTTGGGTTGTAAAGCCGTTTGTTATTCCGCACAGCCCCTTCTGCATCGGTAGACGGGATGTAAAGTGATGTGCGGCACAGTCTTCTAGAATGGATACTATTAATACGGAGGCAGAGAGAATATCAACAAAATAACGATGATAATAAAGGTGATGGTAGTTAACATTTCGCCTGTTTGCTGTGTGCCAGGTACTGGTCTAAACTGTGCCTAATGACCTCACGTGACTCTGGGTGGGGTTCTCTAGACAAGGCTCAGGAACGCTAAGGAAAAAACTGATGGCCAAACGCTGGTAAGAACCAGGATCAGATTGTGAACCCCAAATTACCCCAAAGCTCACGTACTGGAAAAACTATGCAGACAAGCTGCAGTGTAAACCATGTGTGTTCGGCATGCTCCATTGTGACAATAGAAAGACAAAGGCCTTTGCCTACTATTTAGGGTTACAGTTTGCTTTGGGTTCTCACCGTGCCTTAGTCACCCATGAGTTGATGATCGGAGGCAAGTTATTTTTCCTTTTTGTCCTTGGTTTTCTTACAAAGTCCATTCTGGTTTTTGAGACTCAATAAGCTAGCAGTACGTTATGCAGTGGCCACCAGACCCCTTTCTGTGTCTCCAGTACAAGCCCTTTGATAGCTCAGGGGGCGGGCGGCAAAGTTTGTCACCCTCTGCCCGGATTCCTCCTCCAGCTTCTCCCACACCGGCTCTTGCTTCGGGCCTCCACCCCAATGTCACCTCCCTGAGAGAACTTCTCTGGCCTCAAAGTAACCTCTATTGCACACTCCCTGCGCTGATTAATTCCCCTATAGAATTTGCAGAAGTTGAAATAATTTTAGGTATTCATTTACCGGCTTTTCCCCTGCTTCCACCCCTGGCATACACGACCACAAGGGCAGGGCTCAGGCAGTCTTGTTTACCGTGGACAGTGTGTGGCAACTAATGGACACGCAATAAATATTGTTATTGTTTGCAGCCATTCTAAGGAAAATAAAAAATGCTGTTATTGTTATTATTATTTTCAGTGATTTCAAGGAAAATCAGCCAAAACTTTAGTGTTTCAAGCATCGCTCTCAACTTCCCTTTTTCAACTGTACACTCATTTCTAAACACCTCTAATTACCTTCCCACCCAACCCCATTCCCAACCCTTAAAACATAGTCCTGTTTTCCATCCAAGAGTTGGGGGTGGGGGAATGCAAATGGCTGGCTGATTAAGCAATTAGCCAGGGGAGCAATTCTTTCCTGGGCAAGTGAGTCATTGCAGATCCAGAGACTATGCATCCAGACTGGAAACCACCCAGGCAACTTTGTTCCTGAGTATCCTAACGTGGTTGAATGCAAACCTTTGCATGGCTTTTAATTCCCTTTTAAAGTAATGCATACCATTTAATCAGGGTTCCCTCCCTGTCCATTGTGAGAGCCAGGGGCTGTTTTATAAAACATGAAAACAAGAAATAGCAGTTGACTCAAGACCTATTGGAGGGGTTCTGCTTACCCTGCTGAGGTTCCTTTGTTTGTGGCACTGCATTGTTTTGTTTCCGTGGTTATATTTAGAGCAGTGCAGGAAGAGGGAAGGGGTGGTGGATAATGAATGAGTTTACAAATATGTTAGTGATATAATTAAAAGAGCAGAAAGATGCCACGTAAATAAACAGTAAGGGGGGGAGGGGAATCACTCATGTGAGAAAAGACTAAAGAAATTCAGGAAATAGGAGATTCATTGAGAGCAATCATTGTGCCTGGCCCTGGGCATCATGTTGTCACCAAGCCATGCCAGGGTGTTGAGGCATTGACCTACACTATAGGAAACTACTAGAAGAGAATCCACCTGGAATTGTCTCTCATAACTAGAAGGAAAGAGTTTTTCTAGGATTCTCTAGACAGATCCTTTTCTTTTTCTACAAAAAAAAAAAAATTATTTCAAAGCTAATGATAGATGCTTTGAAAATTAATAGCTATGATTGATTGAATGCTTGTAATGGCACAGTTATAAGCACTTTCCATGTAATTCATTTAATCCACACAGTAGCACTCTGAGCTAAGTACTATTATCCCCATTTTTTAAGTGAGAAAATGAAGGCACAGAGATGTGAAGCAACTTGCCCAAGGTTAAACAGGAAGAAGCAGAGTTAGCTCTGGAGATCATTCTGCCTGGCTCCAGAGCCCCTTATTTGAGCAATCTCATTATCCTACCTCTCTAAAACTTAATTTTTGTTTTTTAGAATTCACCATATGAAATTGTCAATCTTGGGTCATTTTCTACTTACAAGAAGTGGCAATTTCACATGATTCAGCCTACTACAATATTATTTGGAGTAAAATATGGAATTCCTCCTCCCTCTGTCCAAAAACGGATACTTCTAGAACTTTCCTAGACACACATCTACATTTACACACATAGACAGATATCTATAATTTTACATTGTATTGTTTACAAGACTGGGGAAATATACTCCAAAACGATTCTTAGACAGCATTGCACAGATATCCTTGGGCGCTTGTGTTACTATTTCTGGAGGCTGGATATCTAGAAGAAGAATGCTAAATCTCAAACTTTCCCTTACAGTGTGGCAATTCTTACGCTTCTGCTCCCCTCATATCAGTCATTCAAATTTCCGAGTGCCAGGTTTGTAGTGGAAATGCCAAGTCCGCTGAGCCAATGAAGCACAGACGCCGGATGCCACGTTGTAAACAGGGGTAGGGGGACCCAGCCAGGCTTTTGTAAAAGTAATCCCAGCACTGACCTTCCTCTGACCAGAACACGGGTATCTCAAATTTATGAATATGATTTCCTGCCTCAAAGAGGTCAGAGAGCACTGTGAAGCCCTGGTTTGTTTCTTTAAGCCCAGAGAGAGCTGTTGAAGGGGTGGAGCCGACCTTAAGGGTCTCTGCTGCCCGAGATGAAAGGCCTGTGAAGGTCGGAGACCTCTGTTAAGTCAATATCCTACACAGCGCTCTCTCTGGAACTTTGACCTTCAATAACGCAGCTCCCTGGGGGGTCCCATCCTCTTCAGAGAGATTTGATGTTGGCTCTTGGCTGTTTCATGTTGCCTCTGTCTTGATCTCCTGGTTCTCTTTTACCTGGCTGATTCTAATCTATCAGGATTGCTGCCAGCTGACCTTTTGAGTATGCTGGGTATTCATTTCTGAGACTCGGAGCTGCACTGCCTGGATTTGTGGAGCTACTGGGTTCCCTGCTCTTGGATGGTGACTATCTGTTATCCGAATGAACCAGCAACAACCTGATCTCTGGCCATTCATTCCGCTCCAGGCAATTTCAACCAGCTACAAGATGATGGTTTCTAACATGCATGTGAGATTTTGTCACTCCTCTGCTTAAATCCCTTCAATGGCTTCCCATAACCTTTCATAAAATACCAACTCCTTCCTGTGACCTCTAAGGTCCTAACTGATCTGGCCCCTGCTCCGTCCCAGGTTATAACTCCTCCCACTTTCCCAAACTCAGGTGGCTCCAGCCCTAGGCACCTGTCCCTTCCTTCAGTGCACCATGTTTCTTTCTTTCCACCCACCCAAAGCCATTAACTTGCTACTCCTTTAAGAAAACTCTTTTCCCTCATTTCCCATGGAAGGCTTCATCTTTCCATCTTTGCAATTCTCTAATTTTTTTTGTTTACTTATTATTTTCTGGTTTTCCCAATAGATATTCACTCATAAAAGCAGAGACCTCTTTTGTGTGTTTCACCACAGTGTTTAGAACAATACCTGGCACCTCTTAGAAGCATACTAAATGTTTGATGTGAGAGTGAGTGAAGTAATGAACGGTTCTTGGGTTTCTATTTTCAAAGAGCCAGTGGTGATTATTAAGTAAAGGGTTTCCTTTGGCTCTGCCTTTGGCTAGTCTTCAGCAGGCATGCTTCTTTACAGAGAGAAGAGAAAGTGGACAGGTTTGTTGGGTGAACAAAGCTATATGTTCAAAGACATTCATCATCACTTCATATAAAAGTGAAACATTGTCAATGCGGTTCCTAAGAAAAACATCTGGTATTGTCTGCAGTAGCACAGACTGGAACACTAGGTCTCTGTTAACCTGAATAAGGTCACCTATAAGAACTGGCGTGAAGTGGTGAATAAGAGGGTGAAGGTAAAAAGAGTTCATTTCAGAGCCAGTGCGTTTGGCATTGCAATGTTTGTTATTTTAAAAAGTAATAACAAATCTAAGAGATTTGTATCTGCATTAACATTGTGAGAGAATATAGGGAAAAAACTGTTTTTCCCTGAAAGGTGAACAACAGAAATGCTTTTGTTTTCCACTTCACATGTTTACAGTTGCTTGAAATGAACATGTATTTCTTTTTATTAAGTAGATAAGACACCGAAGAGATATATAAAAAGCCAGCACAAGTTCAATCTGGAAAAGGGAAAGCAGAGAATGACGATTTCTAAAGCAAGTAGAAACAATGATTCATAAACTGGGCAGTGATTAAAACAAACAAACAAACAAACAAACTGGGCTTAAAGGTGATGGGCTGTGATCAGACAGTCCAAATCCCTCAACCAAGCCCCGTCTCTATGCAACAGCCTTTGTGGCTTAAGTGGAGCTAAAGAAATGCTTCCTTGAGCTAGTGTTAGAGTCCCCTTCAGAAAGAAAACTGAGCATACCAATGTTTTAATAATAATAAAAAGAAAAGCCTCTCTCACCCTTAGATCTTCACTCTGTGACTTATTAATGCTCTGGGGTCTGCCCTCCTCCCTGTGTATTGGAGATTTCCAGGGGGACCTCACCCCAGTTGCCTCTTTCCGAACTGCTGGTAGTATTATCCCTGCTTGCGTCTCCGTCTCCCTGTGGGGAGCTGACTGTTGTCCAGGCTTGGCTTTCATTCTCAGCCTCTGAAGTTCCGGACAGGAAAGGTAAGGCATCAGAGAAACCTAAAATAGGAGAGGGCACTTCAAATGATAAAAGCACACTTCAGAATTGAAACTGGACTACAGGAATTGAGAGATGCAAGTGTGCCTGTACTTGGTTACTTCGGCCATGTAATGACAAAGCAGGGCAGAGGGGGAAAGGAGCTGTCTTAGTGGGTAGCTCATAAACAACAGACATTTATTGCTCATGGTTTTGGAGGCTGGGAAGTCCAAGATCAAGGTGCTGGAATATTGTGCTTCTGGTAAGGGCCCCATTTTCTGGTTCATTTATGGCGCCTTCTTGCTGTGTCCTCACATGGTGGATGGGGCTAGCTAGCTCTCTGGGGTCTCTTTTATAAGGGCATTCATCCCATTCATGAAGGTCATGCCCTCATGGCTTACCTCTCAAAAGGCCCCACCTCTTAGTACTAGCACATTAGAGGTTAGATTTCAATGTGTGGATTTTGGGAGGACACAAACATTCAGACTTTAACAGGAGCCCATATTTGTGTCTCATTTATTAATTCAAAAGTATTTATTGAGCACCAGAGGTGGGCCAGATACTGGGCTATGGCTTTGGTGATACAAAGGCAAGCAAAACAGTTGAGATCCTAGCTCTCTTGGGCTCCCAGTGAAACTGGGGAGGAGAACAATAATTACTAAAAAAGAAAGTATAATTGCAAATTGTGAAGGGCTGTGAGAACATGAGCATGTTCTGTATGAATGTGTGGTTGGAGTGTATGACAGTTTGGGAGGCAAAGGAAGGCTTTCTGGAGGAAGTATCTTTTGGGTTAAGGTATAAAGCTTAAATGGGACTAAATAAT
>CAUYPO010070990.1:0-12050 GCA_963574435.1 Cheirogaleus major
TTTTCAGTTTTCCAATTAATGTCTTTCTATTTTTAGTAGAGACGGGGTCTCGCTCTTGCTCAGGCTGGTTTTGAACTCCTGACCTTGAGCAATCCGCCCACCTCGGCCTCCCAGAGTGCTAGGATTACAGGCGTGAGCCACCACGCCCGGCCAGGAGTTTCTTTTTAGAATGATAGAAATGTCCTGAAATAAGATAGTGGTGAGGGTCACACAACTTTGTGAATCTCCTAAGAACCACTGAATTTAAAAATTCAAATTTATAGTATATGAATTATACTTTTTAAAAAATCACTCCCCTTCCCCTCAAAAAAAATTAAATACGGTAGTGCCAAAGTGGAGAAGCAAGTGACGTGAGGCCAGCAGCAGAACATTCGGCGAAGTAACGCGAAGAAAGACAGAGGCCAGGCGGGACACTCAAGGCCAGGCCAGGCTGCGGGAGGAAGTAGCCAGGTTCAGGGGCGATGGCCCAAGTTCACGCTCCGGAGCTGCTTCGGGCCTCCTCAGGCAGCCTCCAGGTACCTGGAATCAGAAAACAGGATGAGGGCCGCAGCATTCAGTTTCCTGGAAAGGAGTGCCCTGAAATAAAGCACTTGAGAGCTACAGTCGAGTCTGAGCCTCGATGCTCGTCTGGGTGGGGGCCAGGCTCTAGGTCAGCAAGGACGAGGACCAGACCCGGGGAAATTCGCCAGAGTGATGTTCCACGAGGGTCTCAGCGATTGCCTTTGCATCGTTTCTTGACTCCAACCACCTCAAAAGCACTGGGGGGATTGGTCCAACCAAAGGAAACCAGGCCCCCACAGCCCATTTTAGGAGGCAGAATAATCCCCAAGGGGATGGGTCCATCCGTCCATCCGCTGGGCCACAAACTCTCATACTGCCAACGAGAGGTGGTCCGAAAGTGTTCTGAACTTTTTCTGACCTCCTCTCACGGATATATTTGAGGCTCAGCGCAGGCAGACAGTCGGGGGAGACAAGAGGAACTTACACCCTGGGTTGACAGCATTGTGTAACTTGTGCACTCGCCACATTTTTGTTTGTTTAGTTTTTGAGACAGAGTTTTGCTCCGTTGCCCAGGCTGGAGTGCAGTGGCGTCAGCCTAGCTCACTGCAGCCTCCCACTCCCAGGCTCAAGCAATCCCCCTGCCTCAGCCTCCCTAATAGCTGGGACTACAGGCATGTGCCACCATGCCTAGCTAATTTTTCTATTTTTTGTAGAAATGGGGTCTCGCTATATTGCCTAGGCTGGTCTCAAACCCCTGGCCTCAACTGGTCCTCTCACTTCGGCCTCCCAAAGTGCTAGGATCACAGGCATGAGTAACCACACCCAGCCTTGCCTCATTTTAAAGACTGACAGGACCCTATTTTCACCACATCCATCTCGTCTGTCCTTCCTGACAGCCCCAGGTGGTGGGCCAGGCTAGTCTCGGGCTCATGTCACAGGTGGAGGAACTCAGCTCAAAGAAGGTGACTCAGGTCTGTGTAGAGTCAGGTCCAGAGTCTAGCTCTGTACAAACAGCCTGGTCTTGTGCCCATTCCCTCAGCAGCCTGGGTTTTTGTATCTGTGAAACGGTTGACGCATGCCCTGCTCGGTGCCCACAGCCCCAGCTTCCGTGTTGCCTGGCTGGCCGCTGCTGATCCCGTGAGACTCCATCCATCCTCCAAGAGCCATTTTCAGGAAGCTACGCAGATACCTTCTCTATCACAGTGGGCTATCTGCCTGTCCCCTCTGCTCCCCAAAACTCAGTGTGTGTCTTTATCAATGTGACTTACAACATTTTGCAGTAACATTTTGACATTTATGTACCAGTCTCTCCAGCTGGTCTCTGAGCTCCCTCTAGACTGTGTCCCCCATAGCAAAAGCTTCACACATGTTTGTTATCGGATGAACGAATGGACAGATGGATGGATGGGCAAAAAAGGAAGGAATGGGCAACAGAAAACTTGGGGACAGTGAGGATATAGTCTGATGCCTGGAGAGTCCCAGAGGCCACAAAACAGCATGCAGGGCAGGATGAGAGAGTGGCAGCAGCCTTTTATAAACAGCTTGCTTTAGCCAGGCACAGAGGCTCAAGCCTGTAGTCCCAGCTACTCGGGAGGGTGAGGCAGGAGGGTCGCTTGAGCCCAGGAGTGTGAGGTTGCTGTGAGCGAGGCTGACCCACGGCACTCTAGCCCGGGCAACAGAGTGCGACTCTGTCTCAAAAAAAAAAGGAAAAAGAAATGCTTGTTGGTGGAGATGGGATCGCTAGCATACATCGCCAAGCATTGCAGAGCCCACTTCGTCTGCATCGCCACAACTGCCTGATGGAGGTGATGTCATTATTACCACCCGCATTTTGCAGACGAGGAGACTAAGGCAGTGAAAGTGTAAGCACCCTGGCCAAGGGCCCATCGGCAGTGAGCGGTGGGTGGGTTGGGTTTCGAGTCCAGCCGCCTGGCCCTGCACCCTGGCCTCTCAGCGTGGCCTTTGCAGACATGCCGAGCTGGGGAGGCAGTTGCGGGGCAGCCTGCCCCGACGGCTTGCCCGTGCACTTTTGCCAGACGAGTTGTAACTTCCCGAGGCTCTTACTTTTTTCCCAAGTCTCTTACCAGTTTTCAGTGGGTCAGCACAATTCTACCAACAGCTCATCAGCAGGGAAGGGAATAGCTTTTAGAAAATCTCTGTGTTTGCTCACATCACTGAAGGATGAAGATGCGGAATGCAAGGGGAGAAATGAATATAGGATTGGGGCAAAAGCCCAGTCCCTGTCGGAGTCCAGGGGAAAAGGTTGTCCTTGCCCTCACCAGGCTGGGTGAATGGTGGAAGGTGAGGCCGCCAGGCCAGGTTCACCAGTTCCTGGTGGAGGAGAGAATTATCTAGATGGATCCGAAGCACTTTTTTTTTTGTGACAGAGTCAGCCTCACTCACAGCAACCTCAAACTCCTGGGCTCAAGCGATCCTCCTGCCTCAGCCTCCCGAGTAGGTGGGACTACAGGCATGCGCCACCATGCCCGGCTAATTTTTTCTATATATTTTTAGTTGGCCAATTAATTTCTTTCTATTTTTAGTAGAGACAAGGTCTTGTTCTTGCTTGGGCTGGTTTCGAACTCCTGACCTTGAGCGATCCGCCTGCCTCGGCCTCCCAGAGTGCTAGGATGACAGGCGTGAGCCATGCTCCCGGCCTCACACACTTTCTCGATGGGGATCTGGACTGAAGTGGTGTGAGGTGTGCCGCGCCACATGCCTCTGCCAGTTGGCCATGTCCTTGGAAAACCCGTTTCCTCCTCTTTTGAGGCCAGCGATATAACACGTTCTGATATCTAGAAGCCGGGTGGCTGTGGAGCCTGAGGCAGCCAGTGCAGTGTGCGCAGATTCTGTCCACTTGGGTCTGAGCTGCCATGGGGACAGAGAGGGCTGATATTCTTGGAACTGCTTTAGAGTTTGGGGACGTCTCGGCGGGTGCCCTGGTACAGTGCCATTGTGGAGTTCCATGAACGAGTGTGTATTTGGTGAGAGCAAATGCAGACCCCAGACAAAGAGCTGCTAACCAAGAAGTTAACTTCTAGCAGGTTGCATCACTTGATCCTACCCTGGGCCAGGCTGGGACCCCCCCAGAAAGGAGACACGTGGGGCCTTTTCCCTGTATGCCCTTGACTTTGGAGCCCCTCTTTTGGAGAACATCTCTTGAAACCAGTGACCTCTGGCATTTGGGTGGTGTTTCCATAAAAGGTTTTCCACTGCTTGTTAGAAAGAAGAGACAGACACATTCATTATCCTGAAATCAACAAAAGCTGAGTTTTCTATAAAATTTCACAGCAGGGACCAGTCATCCTCTGCCTTTGGCAATTCTGACCCAAATAATAGTGATGAAGGGTTTATTATATAAGCAAAATAAAATTTATGAATTATGTTATAGTTCTATTATCAACACAGTGCTGTGTCTCTATGGCTGTAGATCTTAAACAAGTCCAAGTTGCTGTTAATATTAGCTAACATTAACATCGGCTAAACTCGTCTCTGTCTCATAAGATAATGTGAAAGTTATCTATGGAAACTCAAAACACTTGACTGTTCATAAACAGGTAACGTTGGCAGTGTTGAGGGCAGGAGAACTTATTTTTAATAAACTAATGAGAATGTTATTGATAATTATAGAAGTATAAACTAGCCTGATTAATATATTTCCTAATGCTAAACGAATTGTTTAATTCATTATAGATGTGTACACCCACATGTGCCTGAGCTCACGCTCCCTGTATTTCCTTTGCTTCTTCCTAAAGGAGCAAGTGTGAGTGTCGCGGGGGCCATTCCTGGCCTGGGGTCTTCCGTAGTTGCTGCCAAGTCTGCAGTTTGCACTTTGGATGAATTTGGTCCATAGGTAAAGGTAGATAACACTGCAGCCTTAGATTACTACACAGCTGTTGTTCTAGGAAAACTGTGAGAGATAGAAACATGGCCGGGCGCGGCGGCTCACACCTGTAATCCTAGCACTCTGGAAGGCCGAGGCAGGAGGATTGCTGGAGGTTAGGAGTTCGAGACCAGCCTTAGCAAGAGCGAGACCCCCGTCTCTACTTAAGATAGAAAGAAATTAGCCAAACAACTAAAAATATATAGAAAAAAAACTAGCTGGGCATGGTGGCGCACGCCTGTAGTCCCAGCTACTCGGGAGGCTGAGGCAGGAGGATCGCTTGAGCCCAGGAGTTTGAGGTTGCTGTGAGCGAGGCTGATGCCACAGCACTGTAGCCCAGGCAACAAAGTGAGACTCTGTCTCAAAAAAAAAAGAAAAAAAAAAAAGAGACAGAAATAGCACCTTATAAAATATCAGCAAGTGTTTGTCTGTATGTGTGTGTGGGGGGCAGGGACGTGTTTTCTTAAGGTGTGTTACCAAAATGATTTCTCTGTCAATATATTTGTTCTGACTTAGAGGCGAAGCTGAGTTGTGACATTCAATGTAAAACACTGGGCTCTGAGTTCTGTAGACAGTCGGGAGGAGGCCGGGGTTTAGAAGGAACATGAACTCCTCTCTCTGCTCTATTTACAATCAGTGATGTGACTCGAAAGGCGGCAATTGTCTATGCAGTTGTCTCTAGTTTGTCCACTGCGTCTGTCCTCCCTGCGGGACGCGGGAGGGAGACGGGTGAGGAAGGGGAGCACTAGGCACTGATTTATTCGTATGTCGGATGCCTTACTCAGGTTCTCCCCGTTTCATCCTCACAGTCAAGTCCCTAGAAGTTAAGTGCGACCATGTCCATTCCGTGGCTCGGGGAAGGTGCGTCTTTCCAGGATCAGTCAGTTGGCGTGGCCAGAATTCACCCAGATCTATGTGACTCCAATGCCCCACCCCAGGCCACCTCCCCCTTCTGAAATCCTGAATCAGCTCTTCAGCCCAGGGTTCCGTTGCATGAACGAACACACGTGAGATAACATGTGGCCGGTCAAAGACACGCCTTTAGTGTTGCGCCGTTTCTGGTGCTCGATGGGCTCGTCTTTCCGGTCACAGCGTGACCGGCAACAGAGCAGTGCCCGCCTCCCCGCTTCATCTGTGCTTTAACGTGGTCAGCAGCAGCTCCTTAGTAGATAGGTGGAAATCGTATGAACCGAAATTTATTATGCAATTTCATGACTCTGCCCTTGGTTTGTGGATTTTGAATAGTCTTCAGGAGACGTACGAAGCAAAGAGGAATGAATTCCTAGGAGAACTGCAGAAGAAAGAAGAAGAAATGAGACAAATGTTCGTCATGAGAGTGAAGGAGAAAGAAGCTGAACTTAAAGAGGCAGAGAAAGAAGTAAGTCGTCTGCTCTCCTTCCAGGGAAAGAAACACGAGGGAGGTATTTTATTAATACTCCACATTCACAGGGCATGGTGATAGTCCAAGTACTCTCTACATACATTTTATAACAAGTGACATACCTACCTGGGAGGAGAAATGAATCAGATCTTATCCCCATTTTACAGATGATAAACAGAGTCGCGAAGGTCTAGCTATTTTTGCAGTCACATACCTAGTCAACAGCAAAACCAGGACTAAAACTAGATCTTAAGTCTCCAGACCTGATCACATGGTCTTTCTAGCTCTGTTTCCTCAATTTACAAGTCTTGTAATGCGAGATTTGGGATTCTGGGACTCTTATTATTATCATCTTAGTCCGCCAGACAACTCGGTGAGCTGAACAGCGGAGGGGCCTTCGGCACTCGCTGGTGGACGTGGTCCGACCCAAAGCCCAACCTCCACAGCCTCGCCCAGGTGTCTCCTTTGCTGGGCTCGCGCTCCCTGCTCCAGTGCCCTCTGACCCCACCTGTCCCCATGCTCAGGCCAGATTAACTGCTTCCTGCAAATTTATATGCATTTCCACTGTAACACTCAGCACCTCGTATTTGTGTGTGCACGCACGCAAAACATCTGCTTCTGCTAGTAGATAAGGAGTATCCCAAGTGTTTGATCTGTAGCTCAACACATTTCTAAATGAAAGTATCTGAATAATTTCTTCATTATCTTGTTTTAATTTATCGTCATAAAAACTGTAACGTAGAGGTTATTGGAATAGCTGAGCACTCGAGATGGTTTTGCTACAGAGAAAGGAAAGTTGAGGCTTATTTGCTGTTGGCTGCAAGAATCATGTGGATGTTGAATAAAAATCTAGAATTCTCGGCCGGGCACGGTGGCTCACACCTGTAATCCTAGCACTCTGGGAGGCCGAGGCGGGAGCATTGCTTGAGCTCAGGAGTTCGAGACCAGCCTGAGCAAAAGCAAGACCCCGTCTCTACTAAAAATAGAAAAGAAATTAGCCAAACAACTAAAAATAGAAAAAAATCAGCCAGGCATGGTGGCACATACCTGTAGTCCCAGCTACTCGGGAGGCTGGGGCAGGAGGATCGCCTGAGCCCAGGAGTTTGAGGTTGCTGTGAGATACGATGACACCACTCTAGCCCAGGCGAGAGAGTGAGACTCTGTCCCCCCCGCCCAAAAATCTAGAAATCTAGAATTCTCTAGTGAGAATTTTTTGCCTCTCCCTCCCTCCCTTCTTTCCAGTTTTTGTTTCTGTTGTTTATGTTTCTATTATCTAAATTATAGCTAATGTGTGTGTGGGTTTAGCCATTGTGTGTGTCTCTAAGTAAATGTATTTTATACATTTTGAAAAAGGACTCAGAGGTGAAGAACCACTTTTATCTATAGTGTGAATTTTTTTGTTGTTGTTGAGATCATAGATAATTTTTATCTTCTTCATTTTGCTTTTTAAAATGAATGTTTATCTTACTATCGGGAAAAGCGTTCAAGGAACTTTTTGTCCCAAGGAGTCTAGGGCTCCGATGGATGCTCTCCAGCAGCTTAGCTGAGCCCCTCCAGGAAGTCGCTGAAATGGTCCCTTACACCCGTGATTAAAGCTAACGTGGCCACTTGACGCGTATTTTGTTTTTTAGACAGATCCAAAAACGCTTGCACAGGTAAGATTTTCATCCTCTTTACCAAGCCTGTCCTTCTCATTTTCTCTCCAGCTGCATGAGAAGTTCGACCTCCTAAAGCGGACACACCAAGAAGAGAAGAAGAAAGTAGAAGACAAGAAGAAGGAGCTTGAGGAGGAGGTGAACAACTTCCAGAAAAAGAAAGCAGCAGCCCAGCTACTACAGTCCCAGGCCCAGCAGTCTGGTGCCCAGCAAACGAAGAAAGACAAGGATAAGAAAAAGTAAGCAGGTGTCACCCCCTCTTATCGGGGGACCTCTAACAATTCATTCCTCTTGCATGTCTCTCCTTTTCCCATTTACAGACTGGAAACTGGTCTTTTACCAGAAAGATAAAAGCAAGTATTTTCTCTACAGTGCAGGGAAGATGACGAAGGTTCTTAAAGCATTTTTAAAGGGTACGCAAAGATTAATTTATAGAACTTGACCACACTGACCGAGCAATCGGGACTGGCCGTAGCCTGTTGTCTCCAGTAGCACCTTCTGCACCAACACTAGGAGTCTCGAAGAAGACAGGTTTATCTCTCTTCAGTGCCCTCTGGAGACAGTTCTTGTGACTCTTGATAAAGAGCACCCTAAAATTATGATTGTTAAAGTTATTTTCCTATTCTGTGTTGTAAAGCTTGGTGAGCCGGTCACTGAAAGTCCTGTTCCCAAGACAAAGTATCCGGAAGAGCTGCAAGTGGCCACTAGCTTTCCTCCAAATTCAATAAGATAATGATCAACATGCTCACCCTATTGAGACACCCCTGCCAACCCTCAAGCCACAACTAAACCCACTCACAAAACACTTCTAAATAGGGCCTTGGTTTAACGTGCCCAAGGGGCAGACTCTTTTCTTCAGTAGGCCACTTCCTAGCAGGTGCCTGAATCCAGTGGGGGTTGGGGCCTTCCTGGAGATTCTCCTGTGAGTGGAAGCTGTCCTTTGAGTCACAGAAGGACTAGAGAGTGCAGTTTTATGACAATAGCTATTGGGTGACTGAGTACAGAGCAATTCAGAACTTGTTTAGGATTCTTGCTCTTCCTTAGACGCCGAGGTTCGAGGGGAAAAGCTGACGAGTAGATACCAAAAGTGTTGGTACTTGAGCAGGCAGAGAATGACATTCTTTAAAAATACAGTGTATAGGATTGAGTTTCTTAATCAACAATAATTAAGACTGTCGTATGGAAAAGAGAAAGCAGTGCGTCAGTCCACGTAGTCTTGGTCGGGGTGCCGTGGGCTCGGCCCTAAGGAATCCCGTCCTGCCGCCTGCAGTAAGCTCAACAGGCCCTGCTGCATGACTCACTGAGAGTTTTACATCACGCTTTCCCAACTTGGACTCTCTGAGCTCTGAGACAAGAGAAAATGTGCTCACAAGAGCAAGGGAGTAGGCAGATTTTCTAAGCAATAATAGAAGTGGTTGGTGCAGATGAGGCGTGATCTTAGTTGGGGTTGCGACAGGCAGACCCAAGTGACCACAGGAGTCCAAGGGCCCAAAATGCAGTTATGCAGGATTAATTCTGAGAGTCACAACTGCCTGGATGATAATGAAAACCCTTTGTAGCTCTGAATGTCGGTAGAGTGTCTAACACTCACTGTGACGCTTCCCGTGCAGATATTGGGAGATCAGTGACTTTTCCAGTGAAGACAAAGCCATCTGGCATCATGCCCTGTTGATCCAAACTAACTCAAGATAAACACAGGGTGTGTGTGTGTGCACACGTACATCTGTAGGCATGAACGAAACAGAAAGAGCTGCTGGCTCACAGTTTAGGAAACCCAAAGTCCAGTTTTTCTTATCCTGAAGCACTAAAGTACGTAAAGTTACAAGTCCTAAAACTAAGTATGTTTAAAACTAAAAGACCAGCAACACTAAAAGAGTATTTCATTTATACTTTAGATGTGCCTTTAAGCAATAAAAATCCCAAGAGCTGATCAGTATTGTGCCTCCATTAAAAAAAAGTCTCAGTCACAAGCTTCCCGGTGTGGGAGGTCTCCCTGCCATGCTGAACCCGTGAGGGTATTCTCTTCCCATCCTGGGGCCTCACCAGTGTATAATGCTTTCCGAGTTTATGTGAGGCCTGTGTGAATTGTTTTAGCCTTCTTTGTCTATTCTCCTTTATTTTTCATGGCATGAGACTTAATTTGGTTCACAGCTGTCACCAGGTTTGGGCACACATTTTTTGTGTTGCTTTTTCTAGGTTCTTACCCTTTTTCACACTTTCCTGTTTGCACCAAAGTAACTGCCAGTTGGAGGCCTGAAGTGCCAAAGTAAAAAGAAAATATGAGTCACCCCTCTACCTGCCAGTGGCAGTGGAGTCGTGGTTAGAGAGGACCACAGAAAGACAGGAGTGGGTGGGGGAGAGACCAGAGCAGCACTTTGCTAAGAAGCTCGGAGACCCTTTCCTCCTGGTGTAGCTGGAGCAGGTGCCCAAGTTGCCACTTACGAGCTGGCTTTGCTCGAGATAGAAAGTGAAAAGAGAGATGCTTATTTATCTACCCACTGTGCTTCCACCTCAGAGCTTGACTTAGTTTTTCTAACACTTTTATATTCTCTTCTTTCTGTTCCAACGACATGCTCCTTTCCTCTCATTGACCTGTAGTGTCGTGAGAGTGTATTAACGTCTCCTAAGATTACAGGCAAAGTAGGACTAACCCTGGCACTGCCATTAGCTGGACCATACCTTTTGCCGTCTCTGGCCACCAAGTCACTTTCTGCCACAGTGGTGGGACCGCCCTCGGGTGGGCTGGTCGGTGGGCAGTGTCCGTGGCTTATGAAAACTCTCTGCACAATTGCCAGCAGGCCCTTACTGGTGAAGATGCATCTATCCTAAAAGAAAGTTTTAAAATTGTGCCTGACATCTAATAAGTAAAGTTTACATAACCATCCGCTCATCTCTTAAAATTCTTTTTATTCTAGCTAAGGGGTAAAGTTGTATGTTTTGGATTTGCCTAAAATCAGATATGTGGGTCTTAGGTTTGACATCGGTTTGTACCTAAAAGAGGGGGAAAGCTCCTGGCATTGCTGTAGCTGTAACCATATAATTGTCCTTTTTCCCCCTTCCCACCTAGATTAATAGCATGTCCTCCACCCACTGTGTGTATTTCAATCCCCAACCTACTTCAGACCTTTTCTTCAAGTCAATTGTACGAAGGCATTTATTATATATTTATTCTCTGACTCCTTCAGCAGCTCAGAAGTAGAAGATGAAGCTTCTGTTCGATACTAATGTGATACTCAAACCTAATATAATAGATAATGGCTCTGTGTTGAGAAAACAAAAAGCAAACAGTTTGAAATCCTTCCACTAGAACATGCAGTGGTTTCAAGAAGTCACTTGCAAATTCTAAATTACAAATGGAAACTATGTGTTCTTTAATTCAATATTAAAAAATTTTGCTTTTGCTTGTTGTGTAGAATAGCCTACTTGAGTTTTTGATTTTAATTTCTGTTGGTTCCATGATCATTGCATGAGCATTCGCCACCGCTGAATGCCGGTGCTGCCGCTCCTAATTTTTCTTTCTTTTTTTATTTATTATTATTTCTAACTTTTTTGTTTTGTTTTTTAACTTGCAGTGCAAGCTTCACATAAAGCCTGGCAAGCCAAGGATGTTCCCGCATTCACCTGCTTTTGCAGTAATGTCGCATCTCTGCCATCTGTGTCCTTTAGTTGTTTTTTTGTTTGTTTTTTTACCCTTCCCCAAACACCAATAACTATTAACTCATTTTGCTGAATACTGTTGGGTGGTGGGAAATGGTAGAACGAGGGGATAACAGCAAAAGTTCTGTGCAAGCTGGACTGTTTCTGGAAAGTGAGTGACTGGCCTCTTACGCCTGTCCCTAATGGCAGCGGGAAGCAGGCCTGTCACTTGTGTGTTGCTTTGGACTGAGGAAAGTGGGGTGCACTACTGCCTGTATGCCTGACATGGACACTTCTGACCGCCTCTGCAGCTGAACCAAAAACCTCAATAGCCATGACAGCAGCCTGCATTTTCATGGTTTCATCTCCAGGATCACACGGTCCCCTAAATTCACTGCCCTTTCTTCCCCACTTGCCCCAAACCAAGGTAGATCTGTATGTAGACAGAATGGTGGGTAAGCATCATGTGTGATTTTTACACTTGCATGAAATTTTCACTTTAGTCAATAACATTATTTAGCCTGAGATTGTGGGTCTGTTCAGACTGTCCTCTCTGATGGCTTCAAACAGCATCTGAACACACCGACCTTCAAACACCGGCCAAGGTGGTGTCATCTGGTACAAGAAAACTGTGATCTGTTCACACTTGCTGGTGTATCCTTGACCCTCTCTCAGACAGAGATCTCAAAGGTTGGATCGTACAACATTTTTTTTTTTTTGAGACAGAGTCTCACTCTTTGCCCAGAGTAGAGTGCGATGGCGTCAGCCTAGCTCACAGCAACCGCCAACTCCTGGGCTCAAGCGATCCTCCTGCCTCAGCCTCCCGAGTAGCTGGCTCTACAGGCACGCGCCACCACTAGGTTTTCCAGTGTTGTTCCTGAAGGGGGTTGTCCAGAAGGGAGCACAGTATGGAACCTGGCCAGGGTAGTAGTATAATAAAGTTTTTTTTTTTTTCCCCTTTTGGCAGTCTAAAATCAAACAGTGTTCAAGTGAG
>CAUYPO010070993.1:0-44834 GCA_963574435.1 Cheirogaleus major
AATATGGAGATATCTTAAAGAGATACAAGTAGATCTACCATTTGATCCAGCAATCCCATTACTGGGCATCTACCCAAAATAACAAAAAACATTCTATAAAAAAGACATCAGTACTCAAATGTTTGTAGCAGCACAATTCACGATTGCAAAGATACGGAAACAACCCAAGTGCCCATCAATACATGAGTGGATTAATAAAATGTGGTATATATATATACCATGGAGTACTATTCAGCTGTAAGAAATAATAGTGATATAGCACCTCTTGTATTTTCCTAGATAGAGCTGGAACCCATTCTACTAAGTGAAGTATCCCAAGAATGGAAGAACAAGCACCACATGTACTCACCAGCAAATTGGTATTAACTGATCAACACCTAAGTGAACATATAGGAATAACATTTATCAGGAGTCAGGCAGATGGGGGAAGAGGGGGATGGGTATATACAAACATAATGAGTGCGATGCGCACCATCTGGGGGAGGGACATGCTTGAAGCTCTGATTCCAGGGGGGAATGGGAGGGGGCAAGGCAACATACATAACCTAAACATTTGTACCCCCATAATATGCTGAAATAAAAAGAGAGAGAGAGAGATAATTTGGAGACATTTACCTCCAGGGAGATTCTGTCTTTCAGAGGAAAGAATACACATAAATAATTGCAAAGGTTTGTGAAAAAGTTTTCAGATGAATTTGGATAGCTGACCTGGAGGCATGAGAGATGTAATACAACTGATTGAATTAAGTACTCTCTCCTAGTGAAGGTTTCCTACCGTTTAATCCTAGGGAGTCCCCTGGGCCCTTTTGCTGGAAGTTATGTCCTTCATACCTCAGTGAAAAATTCTGGCTCCATAAAGAGTTCTCGGAGAGAAAAAGGAAGAGAAAAAGATTTTGAGGGGATACAATATAAGATTTGTTTTTATGTGTCTGCCTGAGTGCATCTTCTTAGAAAGTGAAGTTGTACGGCCATGTGTGTTTTTCTCTGCACCTCCCCTACTTCCACTCCTCCTACATGGTGAGGTCAATTTCACAAGATCTTGGTATATCGTATCTGCACTGGTTAAGTGGGTAAGAATACAAGCTTTAGAGTGAGGGAAACAAAAGTTGCTCAAACTCTGTTAAAACTGTCTCATACATTTAGCTATCTGACTTAGAGCATTTTATCCTTTATGTATTAGCAAATAGTTCTTTTTTTTTTTTTCTTTAGCGACTACTATGTACCAGGCACTCTGTTACATGATGAGACTACAATGGTACCAAAACCTTATGGAAGGAATATACATTAATTAAATATGTATACAAATAAATATATATTTGCAAAAGCACTAAGCCCTATTCATTTAGGGTTCTTTCCCCCCAGTAGACTGTATACTTCACGAGGAAAGAGTCTAAGCCACTCTTGCCTGCATTGCATTCTCAATGCGGGGTTCACACTCATTGTGATAGCACTAGTGTTAGTAGCACTAGGAATGTATTTGGTGACTGTATTAGTTTTCTATTGCTGCATAATAAATTATAAAAAATATTAGCTGCTTAAACCAACACCCATTTATTAGTTCACATTCTGAAGGTCAGAAGTATCAGTGAGCTTGGCTGGGTTCTTTGCTGAGGGTCTCATAAGACGAAAATTAAGGTATCAGCTGATGGGGCTCTTGCTTGGAAGCCCGAGGAAGGAATCTCTCTTGAATTCATTTTGGTTATTGGCGGAATCCAGTTCCTTGAGGTTGTGTCACTGGGATTACCTTTTCCTTGCTGTCTGGTGGCCTCCCTCAGCTCCCTAAGGCTGCTCACATTTCTTCTCACATGGCCTAATCCATCACCAAACCAGCAAAAGTACATCACATCCTTGCCATACTTTGCATATCTCTGATTTCTTCTGCTACCATCTTGAGAAATGTTTCCATTTTAAGGGCTCATATGATTGGACTAGGTCCACCTGGATATAATCTCCCTATCTTGAGGTCAACTGTAACATATGGCATTTCACAATCCCAGGAGTGATATCTAATCATATTCAATGGTTCTGAGAACTAGAGCAGGACATGTTTTATGGGGATATTTTAGAATTATGCCTATCATAATGACTAAATAAGCAGATTAACTAATGGATGGTTCTATGAAAGTGTACAATAAGTTTGTCTGATCTGCTCTAAGGTGTTAAGGATGTCTTCTCTCAATAAGTCATAATTAAGGGGAGGCCTGAATATTGAAGATAAATTAACTGGGGAAGAGTGTTTAGGGGAAGGTGCATTAGGCAGAGAAAATCACATCCCCAAACAGGCTTCAGAAAGAGGAAGCATGGTAAAATACAGGAATGAAAAAAAATGCAATGGAACTGGAAGTCAAAGAGAAAAGAGCCTATGGTTGAAGCTTAGTCTGAAAATATAAATGAGCATCAACCAAAAAGATGAAAAATAATTAGTATTTTAAACAAGAATGACAGTGGTTTTGACATAATCACATTTTCTTAGAGAAAGATCATTTTATATTGTGTTATAGAGAATAGATTGAATTAAAGCTATAATGCATGCAAATTTACTAGTTAGAATTCTATTGAAACAGTCAGGATGGGATTTACTGGAAACTTGAACTAAGGGAGTGATGATACTGATAAAAAAAAAAGATATGTCCAAAGTTATAAAATAGGTATAAATTATATAACTTGATTTTGGATTCAATATGAAGACTAAGAGACGAAAAGGAACAGACCAAGGATAACTTCAAGATTTGGGGCTTGCATATCAGGATAAATGGTGATGTGATTACTGATATCTGAAACATGAATAGATTAATATAATTGAGTAAAGAATATCATGAGTTTGGTTTTGTAGACTTTGAGGTTGAACTCCCTTGGAAGCATCCAAATGGTGAAATTGCACAGGCCATTGGACTTACAAACCTAGAGCTCTAGGCTAGCTCAATAGTCTACTGTAGAGATACAATTTAAGTCACTGACATACAGATGGCAATAGAAGTGTGAATGCATAGGAGTTAGAGGCCCGATTCTAGTCCCTTTTACACCATGTCTTCTCACCAGTGAGAGTAGAATGTATATGCAAAGGAAACTGAGAAGTATCCAGAGAGATAAAGGAAAACCAGACTGTGATGCCACAAAGTGCGAAGGAAGAAAATGTATCAAGAAAGGAGTGGTCAACTGTGTTAAATGTTGTTGAGAAATCAGGTATGATAAGGACTGAAAACCTCAGGCACACAAAGATCCCTGATGATGTATAATAAAAGTGTTTTGAAAGAGTTATATGACAGATGCAGCAATGAAGATCAGTTATAGATAACTTCTCTAAAAAATGAGGCTATTAAAGGTAAGATATAAGAAAGGAATATGGGGTCTAGAGAGTTCTATATTTGTTGTCCATGTTGTTTTCAATAGGGAAGAGACTTGAACATGATAAATGCTAGGAGTGATTCATCTGAGAGGGTGAGGTTGAAGATCCACAAGGGAGAAGAGACAATAATGTAAGTTTCCTGAGAAGGGAGGAGGGGAGTCATCCAAAGCAAATTAGTAAAAACCTATATGAGACCCAGCTTGATGGCACCATGATTAACAAAGACTCTGTAATAATTATGCCAGTGTAAGGAAATATCTCCTCCTTTGACAAATTCATACCTCCAATGTCTGCTCTAAAAGGATAAAGAGCAATCTTACCTGAACCCCTCACTTTTCAGGTTTTAGTTCCTTTAGTTTTTAATTTATTTACTCAACAACTATTAAATTATTGCTGTATTTACAAGGCTAGAAGACTTTAAGAACAACAAAAACATTTTCAGAGACTTCACACATTAGCAGTTTATTTTTCACTTTTTCAGCTTCCAGGTGCAAGTATAAGTGGGGGTTGCAAGTGGGAGGAGTCTGGCTGTACAGAGTTTTCTAAGGAATCCAGGCTGCTGTGGTTCACCATGTGTAACACACAGCTTTCCAAGTCACGTTTAATGTCAACATGGAAGATTGGACATGGGGGGCTTTATAAGGCAGGCATAGACGTGTCTCATGTCACTTCCACTCACATTGGAAATAATGGCTAGAATTTAATCATCTGAAAAGTAGCCAGTGTCTACCACAAGCACTACCACATCCTAGGTACTTTGCTGGGGATTCAATGATGAGCAAAAAAAGATTCAACAATGAACAGAGATGGCATTCAATAATAAACAGTGCCCTCATGTACTTACAGTCTAGCAGCAAATACAAGTATTAGTAAAAAGTTATTGAAAGAAAACTTTCCAAGTCTAGATCAAAAAGAGTGAGAACATCTTTCACCCCTTCTTAGAGTATTCCATCCCACTGTCTAGCTTTTCTAAAGACATATCTTCTCTGGTTGATTTGCACTAGAAGTAATTTCTGCCTTCAGGAATCCTCACTCTTTATCTTTGGAAGTGTGGCTTCCTTCCAATGGTATACCTATATTTTAATACAGAAAAATAACCCACAATCACCAGGAACAGCTTAAAAATAGGGAACATGTTTCCTCTCAACAATGATGGTGAAAAGATTAAAAGGAAGATTAACAGAAAAAAGAGGGAAAAATGGGTTTGGAAGGAAGTCAGGGCTCTGGAAAAGTTTCAGAGGAAGACCCTGGAAAAAGAACAGCTCTACTTCCTATACCAGCTCCCCTGGCACCTGTGGCCTAAAGTGGACTTTCTCCCATTCACACCAACTCTTTCTTACAACTTCAGTAACAAAAAGTTTTTTTAAAGTATGCTTTAGGTCAAGGTGTGAGCTCATGTATACAATGTTAAGAGAATATGCTATACCTGAAAGCTCTCTTAGGTCAGATCCTCTGTCTTAATCTTCTTTATAGCCCCAGCTTCCCTAACGTGGTTCTTTATATCAATAGATTTTTTCCATAAATGTTAATTGGATACATGAATAAATAAATAAATAAATGCATTGATCAAGTGATGCTGGCTAGTGACTCTGTGATATGGTGCCACCTGCCTCAGCACTAGTTCTTCTTGTGACCTCTCTCAGGAATATCCATTTCTCCAAAAACCTCCCTTGCCTGGCAGTACCCATGGTGAAGTCTGACATTGACAATTGCATTCTCTTTCATGTCCCATTTCAGGTTTCTTCCAGATTCTCCATACCCACTTCCTTCGCTTGTCTTAGAGTGAAAAGCCCTGCATCTCCTTTGGCTTCCTTATGAGTGGAAGAGGCAAGACCACAATCTGATTTGGCATCAGCTTCACTCCTTTTCTATCAAGTCCAAGATAAAAAGCTACAAGATTCCAGGGAAGAAGAACTTTGAGTGTACTATGTCTGAGAGATAAACAATGAACATTGACTCTGAAACCCTAAATCAATGGAATAGTATGGCCCTTTCCCAAATCCAGGTCTGTCTATCCCAAGAAAACCAGACACAGTGGAAAGGGATGACTCTCCACATGTATGTGAGTCTTATCTCAACTTAATTAAAGGAATTATATAATCTAATTTATTAACTTGAATAGATCTTACTCAGCAGTCGCTCTCACTCAGTTGCATCAAGAGATCTGGGAACACTGAAGAGAGAACACAGTTTTTGGCCTGATGACTCACAAAGAGCTTTATTTTATGAGTTGTTACTAAAAGAAAAATGACAACATGAAATTCATATAAAGGGAATACAGACTTAAAAGTACATGAAAACATTGAGCAATATCAAGTATTATAAAGCTGAATGATATAGTATATAGAAACATCAGAGACACTATACTGGAAAAATAGGATGGGAACAGGTACAAAGGGAAGAGGAAGCTACTGTTACTCTAAGAAGTTTGGACTGTATAAGGGATGCAGTAAAAGACCTTTGATGGGTTTTAAGCAGGGGAGTAAGATAATGAGAGTTGTGTTTAGAACAACACCTCCAAGCTACATGAGATTTAGGACTGGTGCAAAAGATGCTCAAGGCAAGGATTCCAATGTGAAGGTTGTGGCAATTGTCCACGCAAGAGGTATCTGGACCTAAACGTTGATAGTCGTAATAGAGAGCACAAGACGTGTTAATGAAATATTTCTAAATAAAACCTAAAAGAATCAGTAAGTGATTTAGAGACTGAAATTTAATATTATCCAGACTTCTCTAAGACTCAACAAAGGTCCAAGTGGCTAAGATGGTAGGGCCCAAGACAGGAAAAGGAAATGGGGAAGGTAAAAGGATGCCCACGCGAAGGACATATGATGAAGACCTTTGTCTAGAACATATCCTAACTGTCCTGCCAAATCCCTTAAAAGAGGATTTATCTTCTCCTCAACTTGGTTCTCAACTCTAGGTTCTTTCAGAGAACCCCAGTGAGTCCCATGAAGTAAATCACCAGAGATCTTGTCTGGGAGTTAGAAATTCCTGCTATATTTTTGCTGCTGTTTCTGGTATTTAATACTTGTTGGGAAATGTAAGGAAGGTGGGGGTGGGGGGATGTGTTTGTGTATTAACATTCACAAAATGGTTAAATCATTCAGGATCGAAGTATATCCTGGCATATCAAAGCATATCCTGGGCATATTCACTATCAGAGACTTGAAGTCCATTCTAAAATCTGTGATAATGACTGCATACCTAGAAAAATTTTAAAATGAGTCTTTCTGATTTAACTAGCTATTATCCATCCATGGATAACATTAATAAATCTGTCTTCAGTAGGATTCCAAATATGAAACAGATGCACACATTTATCCTATGCTCATGCAAAATCATGCACACAAATACATGTTAAAAATCTGGAAGAATAAACATCAAAATGCTAGCAATGTTTAATATTTTAATGAGACAACTTTATTGAAGGCTTTCATTACATTTTTATTTCTTTTATCTCTTTAGGGTTTCTAAGATTTTTGTTTAAGGTGAGCATATGTTGCTTTACATAAAAAAAGCATCTAGCTTTCCTCTGTCTTTTTCTCTCAATCCCAATGGCAGAGCACTTCTGGGCAAAGGGCTGACCCTCCATAAAGTTCAAAGTGACCAAACCCTGCACTGACCTTAGTTTATTCTCCTAGTACTGTTGGCCACTACTCACCTGAGCACAGCAGAATCCACACTGCTCACAATTCTTATCTTCTGGATTCTAGTTCAAGAAGTTAGATATGCTGCCTCTATGTGTCCTCTCTACCAGGTACACCTCTGTAATAGTAATTATGTCAGAAAATTCTGGATGGCCATGTGTCATGCTCTCCACTATGTTGCCTGCCTCTCCTACTCACCTACTTCACTTTGGGTCTGACTAGCATCCCCTGTGGGTGGTGATCTCATTCCTGCCTTGTTCACTCCTACTGCAGTGGCCACACCCACTCCTTTCTATTCTGCTTCCCACTCGAAGTGCTGTGCCTGGTTTGTGGGTCTCCCAGGTGGGTCTCTGGGGCCACGCTCATGCTAAGTACAGCTGTCAGAGATGCAGTCTTTAATACCTTGACCTACAGTCTTATTATCCAATTATCAATGCTGCGAGCTTCTTCGGCAGGACAACTCAAAGATCTGGGGATGTGTGGTGTCCACTTAAATGCTTTCCTCACTTTTTGTGGTCCCATCCTCCCCTTTGCCTTGCTTCCTGGACAGCCACATGGCCCACTGTCCCTAGTCAGCCTCCTGGTGCCTCTTGCTCTTGACTCCCTGATCTGTGGTAGCCAGTCCTGCCATTTTGCCATGGGCTGCTGGATGTTCTCAGCCGTTTCTCTCTATAAACTGTCTCTCAGATGTCTCAGTGACTCCACTACTAATCACACTATTTCCCAAACAAGCCACTCCCCAAACATACTCTTGTTTCCACTACACAGGTACAGTGACAACTGGACCGGGACAATGAGCAAGAGCTCTTGGGATTAAAGCCATGAGTTCTGTTGTCAGGAAACTCTAAATAAAACATTAGAAGAGTGAGAAGAAATTAAATACCTTCTCTAGAAAGTGCAAGACTCTGGAAATGCCTAACTCACTCTCCTACTGGTCTCTTTAACAGTTAATTGGACACTACAAGTCTTATTTTTTTTTTTGAGCTTGTGTGACCTCATGCAATTCACTGATCCCCACTGAACATCAATTTCCCCATTGCTACAACTAGGGTACTAATAATATCCCTGCCTAAATCAAAAGGTTCATTAGAAAATTAAATAGGGAAAGAAGAGTGTCCATATGCTATGAAAACTCTCAGAACAGAGTATGTCATCTATCATTAATGTAGGCAAATGTAGTCTTTTCAAGGTTTTACTTCCAATCTTCCCCATAAGGGCTAGTGCCCAGAAGAAAAGAAATTATTTCTTCTCTGTATAGGTAATTTTGAAGAAGGTAATCCAGGTACATCTCTTTTCCTGAGATCCAGTATAGTTGGAAGTTCTGAAGAGGAAGTCACACTTTTAGGGCAGATTATCTCATTTTATTGTATCCTTGTGTTTACTTTCCTTTTGCCATGCTTAAGCCTTTGGTAAATGTTCTTTAGATATTCCACCCTTATCTCAGAATGCTGTGGACCATCAGTAGTAGCAGTTTAGACTTAAATTGGACAGTAAAATGGAAAATAATAACCTTCTAACCACAACCAACTCATGTTCTTAATAATTATACAGAGAGAAAAACCAAAGAGGAATATTAAAACATTGAGATTGGGGGTATATGATCCTGTTATCCCTTTCCACATGGAGATTCCCCAACCAGATTCATCTTTGAAGGATCTGAGTTGTATTTTTATTATGGGAGATATTTTTTCTTAATACTGTCTTCCAAAATCTTGATATGAAATTCTGAATCAGAAGACTTTGAATGGAAAAGACATTAGATCACTAACACCTAGGGATCCGACGTGTGTGTGGCCACATGGAAAAGACGAAGGATGCGCTGCCTGATCTCCTTTGTCTTCACTCCGTAGACGATAGGGTTGAGCACAGGAGGAACAAGCAGGTAGATGTTGGCCATGATGACAGGTAGGAGCGAGTCACGCCGCTTACTAAAGCGGTGCACCATAGATAATCCAATGAAAGGAACATAGAATATAAAAACAGCACATACATGAGACACACAAGTGCTAAATGCCTTGGCCTGGGCTTCACGTGTCAAGCCCAACACAGTCTTAAGGATAAGCAGATATGAGAGGGAGATGAGGAGTGAGTCCAGGCCAATGGCAACGATGATGACAATGAGGCCATAGATGACATTGACCCTGTTGTCAGCACAGGCCAGCATCATGACATCTTGGTGTAGGCAGTAGGAATGGGAAAGGATGTTAGAGTGGCAGAAGGGCAGCCGCTTGATGAAGATAGGCAGGGGTGCCATCAGCGCAGCCCCCCGCAGCACAGCAGCCACGCCAATCTTGGTGACACGAGGCAACGTGAGCATAGTAGCATGACGCAGCGGGTGGCAGATGGCCACATAGCGGTCAAAGGCCATGGCCAGCAGCACTGTGGACTCCATGCCAGATAAAGAGTGGATGGCAAACATCTGTAGCAGACAAGCATCAAACTGGATGGTAGTGGAATTGAACCAGAAAATCGCCATCATTTTGGGCATGGATGAGGTAGAGATGAGAATGTCAAGGCCTGAAAGCATGCAAAGAAAGATATACATGGGCTCATGTAGACTGTGCTCGGTCCATACAATGTAGATGATTGTCAAGTTTCCTAGCACGGCAATAAGGTAGAGGGAGCACAACGGGAAGGCCAACCAGAACTGAGCTTCTTCCAAGCCTGGGAGGCCAATTAAGATGAAATATGTGGCACTGGATTCATTGCCATTCGAGGCCACCATAGTGAAAAAGATGAGCTGTCACCAGCGCCAGGCAGGTAGAGGCTGGAATGCAAACATAAGCCATTTTCAGATCTTCCAGAATCCCAGTACCACACCTCCTGATGTCCTACTCTCAAACCCAAACTCTAATTCCATTGCCTATCTAAATTTTGATCCTATTCTAAATTCACTCTAACCAAATTCAAGGATCTGAGGCAAATTCACCCAGTTCCACTTACTAACCCCATCAGTGTAGTTAATCCTGATAGCCAGTGAAAACTAAGATAAAAATTTTTCAGTCTATTTTAAATCAGTTAGTTATCCAAAGAAAGGCTACTGAGTATACATCAGTCTTAGACGGTAAAAAATTCTCATCACTTCTTCTATCATATCCTACCATTTTCCTTCCCTATGCTTAACACTAACTGTAATTCTAAGCATATCATTAGACTATCTCTACAATGAATTCCAGTCCAAATGCAGCAATACTAATAGTGACAAAGATTGACATTTAAACATAACCTCATCACTAATCTAATGATCTCACCAATTCTAGTCTTAACCCTAACTTTGACATTAACCAAAGATCTAAACTTAATAGCCATTTCAACCTTAATCTAGAACTTAATAGCACCTATTTTATTATGATAAACCCTAATCCAATAAAACCTGACACTACCTTCATCCTGAACTCTAACTCCATATTTCACAATTGCCCAAGTGCCTTTCCATATTTTTATACTTGTTCAGACTACTCAGTTTACATTGGAAAAGGAATAATGGCTTATAGTGAGTGCCATTGGTATCCCACCCAGATCCCATTCACAAAGCCAACACACCTATCTCCCATCTGCAGTGAGTGTTGAATGCTAAGGGCTCACAGCTTTGGTGAAATGGGAGGCACCTCATCCAGGATGTTATACCATGCCCCCCCATGAGGCACATCTAGAGGTCAGTGACTGCCTGACAGAAGGGTACAAAGGCCAGCCCCTTGCCTCCAGGTGGGAACAACACTATGGTGTAGTTTGTGCTTCAGAGATCCCCAAGGAACTGTGCTGAGGCTGGTCTTCAGCTGAGACCACAGCCTTGATTAGCTTTTGTCTCCTGTCCTAGCCAGCTTCTCTCCCGCTTCTTCTCATGACAGCACTCCCTCAATATATCTTTTGGACAAGAATCCCCATTTCAGGATCTGCTTCTAGGAGACCCATCCAGCCTAAGAGGGTGGGATTGACAGAATTAGAACACTAACTCTGAGTGATGATGGCATTGGAAACACTGAGGAATAATCAATACTATAGCAGGGTTCAGGCTGAATATGAACTTAATCTGGCTATTAAGGTGATATGTAAAGAGATATTGCTGAGGTGGAAAATGTCAGACTTGAGTTATCTTAGATTGCATCTCTCTGTTAAGAATTAACTAGCTCCCGTCCTCCTTTCCATCCACAAATACTCATATGCTCCTACCTCAGGTTTAGCATCCCTTATCCAGAATGCTTGGGACCAGAAGTGTTTCTGATTTCAGATTTTTTCAGATTTTAAAATATTTGCATTATACTCACCAAGTTCAGCGTCCCTAATCTCAAAATCCCAAATTTGAAATTCTCCCGTGAGCATTTCCTTTGAGTGTCATGTTGGCACTCAAAAAGTTTCAGATTTGGAGCACTACAGATGTCTGATTTTTAAACTAGGAATAGTCAACCTGTATTCAACAGATCATTAGATTACGTACTTTGTAGTTTTCAAATAGTTTCAAACCTTGAGAGCTGGGGTAGGGGCTTCATGCATGGATTACCAGGAAGCAGTTGAGTGTGAGGCAAGCTCATGGCCAGCATAGGAGGGGTATAGACCATTCGCTGGGCTCAGGATGTGTCAGTGATAATGGTTCCATCATTGAGCTGTCATCTAGAGGTTCCCTTATACCAGAAAGAGTTCAGTGGGAAATACCAGGAGCATGAATTTTAGAACAGAGGGTGACAGACTTCAATTCAATCTGCTGGAAGGAGAAGGTTTAAGGCAGAGAAACTATATTTAACCTAGAATTCCGGCAAAGAGGCCCGAGTCATCAATGCCCCTATACTCTTCTGTAGTTTCCCTGTAGCATGTGGCACCATAAGCAGTCCTCTCCTTCTTAAACTCCTCCCTCTCTGTCCTGCTGTCCCTTATCTCTCTCTCATCACTAGTTCTTAGTCTCCTTCCTGGATCTCCACCTTCCTCTTCTTGGCTCTATAACATACCCTTACATGATAATGCTCTTTGTCTTTCATCTTCAGTGCTCTTCTTGTTCCATACTTTCTTCCCTGACCATCTCATCCCTTTCAGGAAATCTATTTATATATATATATATTGATTCCCAAATCTGTTTAGTGAGCTCTGAATTCTCTTTTGTGATCCAGACTCATAACTCTAAATTCTTACTGAAAGGGTCCACCTGGTTGTCTCTCAAGTATAGCAAGTATATCAAGTATATCAAACTCTCCATGTCCCAAAAACTGAGCTCTTCCACAAGCAGCCCGTATAGCTGTGTAGAGTATGAGCTTTGGATTCCATCCTGCATTGAAATCTCAGTCAACAACCTCATGAGCTGTGTGATCTGGGGAAAATCATTTAACTTTCTAAGCCTCAGTTTCCTCACCTTTAAAATGATGATAATAGTACCTGCCTAATAGGGGTCAAAGTGAGGATTAAATGATATGACAAGTGTGAAGCATTTAATCCATACCCCACACATAGTAAGTATGCAAAAAATGATACCTGTTTTCCTCCAGTATTTCTTTTTTCTGTTACAGTGGCCTGAGCAGCCTCATAAGCGAGGGACTCGGACCCTGACTGCTGTGCCTCCAGTGTGAACGTCCTCGTCCGCACAGTCCCCGTAATCTAACCAGTTGAAATCAGGTTACTACCTATTGTTTCAAAAAATACCCTTGAAACTCCAGATTCATTCTAGAATAAGACTAACCCCCTTAGGAAATAGCTAAAGGTCTATCCTTCAGCATCTGGCCCTACATGTTCCCTCACCATCCCTCACTATGACCCCTGTGCTACAATGACATTTCATAAATGTTTCACTGATTTTGGTCACTCTGTGTATTTCTGTCTTTTCTATTTCTTATACCTTTGTCCAAAAGAACTGCTCCACCCCCCCTCACCCCCACCCCAGATCTCCCTCCTTGACTTCCCACACTCATTTTTCTCATCCTGGCTTACTGTTTCCTACGCTACTTTTACGAAGCCTCTTTCCCCTGGGTGTAATTAAATGTTTCCTGCTCTGTGCTCCCAAAGAACTTTATTTAGGTATTTTCTTATTGCATTTACCGTCCTGATAATAATACCCATAATAGCTATTGCTATATTTATTTCCCCTGAATTATGAGCTCCTTAATGCCAGGGCCCCTATTATATGTATTAATTAGTGTTTCGTTAATGTTTGTTGAAGATGAAAATGAGTTTTGTCAATGGAAGAATCCCTCAGTAAGCATCTACTGAGGGTAACACAGCCAAGGGGGTAGGTAGGACTGACAGTTGTCTGAACTGCAGAGACTTTTGAGAAGGATAAAAGAATGTAAGGTCAGTGGAGAGTGATCTTAAGTTCAGAACGAGAATCTTTAGGGTCAAGCCAAAAGGCCCTTTCTTACCCAGGGAGCCAAAGGGCATGACAAGATATACAGAAAACAGGGCAGCAGCAAAGTCTTGGCCACAATAAATGCAAAGTATACATGCAGCATAGTTCGTGCCTGAGAGCAGGGGAAACCTAGGCTCCCTCACCTGGAGACATCAGCAAGAAGATTCTGGTGCTCCAGATGGCCAGATATCCCTGCCCTCCAGAAATTTTATACAAACAAACATAGTAGAGCAGGGTGGTCCCCAGGATGAAAATGTGCTGCCTTAGGAGACATATTGGGAAAGAATCATACATGGGCATAAGCAACCCTATTGCCTCTGAAGATAAAGTGATGTGGTGAGCAGAATCCTGGGTGTTGGAATACAAGTCTTGGCTGTTAAAAAATGCAGAGAATAATAATAGCTTCATAGTGCTGCTGTGAAATTATATGAGATAAAGCATGTTGAAAGAAGTTGCAAAAATGCAATCACAGGGCACATAGCACATTTCTTCCACCAGAAAGGGGAACAAGGCCTCTGAAAATGTAGGAAGTTTCTAAATGCTTTCATTTCCCAATATGTGTCACCATTATCATCACTCAGCCCCTCTGCACACACTGAGGCACATACATACTGACTAGCAGTCGATCTCTCACAATGGCAAGACTGGGCACTGATACAGAGATATCAGAAATAAGAAAGGGGAAGATCCAGCCAGCCTGGGAGCAAGGTGGCTAGGCAGCTAGAGCTGGAGGTGAACTATCAGGCCGTCCCTCAGAAGTCTGCAGCAGGAGCGAAATGAAGGAATGTAGAGGGAGCCAGCCAGACAGCCCAAGTACCACCCTTCAGACCATCCAGCCATGGAGCATCCAAATCTCCAACAGTCCTTCCAAGAGACAGAGAGAGGGACAGGATGACTTCTAGGTAGCCCTCAAGTCCAAGCAGCTGTTAGTAATTAGGACTCAGAGAGATGGTTTGGAGCTTCGGAGGAAGTTGGAACTCAATCACTCTATATTAAAAGTAAAACACAATGAAGGAAAAATAAACTAAGAAAGCTTTTTATTTTTTTTTTAGAAAGCCCACACACTGCCCTAATCTCTAGGGAATAGCTTTATGCTTGAGATTTTCTCTTAAAAAGTAGAACTATCCTAACAAGTCCTAGGAATGTTTCTTAGAGAAGTATGAAGGACATCTTAGCCATTTCTCGGGAATGGGGGAGCAGGAACCCCAGCTGTGCAGAGTGAAAATCCATTTTGAGGTCCTCAGTCCTATTCCTTCCTTCCCCCTGGCCTTCAGGACTCAGTCTTCCGTGCCAGCTCAGCCACCATCAACAACCTGCCCATCCTCACACTCTTCCCAAGAACTCTGAACTCCTTCCTTCTCACAGACCCATGGAAAAGCAGTCAGGGAGGTAGACCAGAGCCTATTAGCCCTATTTCTTCTGACCCAAGAGAACAAGGTCCCTCTTGGCCCTGATTTTGTTGTTTTTATGTTATGAACATAGATTATTAAGCATCTACAAAATGCCAGAAACTATACAGTGCCATCTGTGTAAAGATTATCTCTAACCTGAGAACAGCTCTGCATGGTAGGAGTTCATGGTAGGACACATTCTATGTGTCCTTTTCATATTATAGGTGAGAAAACTGAGGCTCCAAAGGGTTAGATAATACTCCCAGGGCTTAACAACTGACTGCTTAAGCAGTAACTTAACCTAGATTGTCTAACACCAGGGACTGTACGTTTTCTCTCATTCTAGGCCTTCTCTAATCATGGTGAACCTTCTGAAAGCTAATAACATCTGCTCAAGAGGCGAGGTAGAAGAAGGACATGGTAAGTCCAACACTGGACCCCTGTAAACTCCTAGATGGAAAATCAAGAGGGCAACCAAAAGGGGCTTTCCTGAATAGGGACATGGGGCACCTGCCTCCTCTTCCAGCCCCATCTCCCCTGGCTGTGACATGGGCAAGTCCCACAATAGAGATTCAAAAGCTTTATCCTCTAGCAAGTATTTCCTTCTTGTCTGATTAGAGCCTCTCATCAACCTGTCAAGTAGGTATTATTAATCCCATTTGACAGATAAGGATGTTGAGGGTCAAAGTCCTTATGCCAAATCCATTGCTTTCCAATATGCCAGGCTACTGCCCTGCCCCTCACCAGTCTCGTTAAGAATGGACGGGTGCTTTGTAAGAGATTTTTCAATGTTAATCTCCAAGGAATCCAAAATTGAGGGCCCATGAGTCCAAAGGTCCCTCTATGACTCAGGACATCTGACCAGCTTTCCCCACTTAGGTTCAGTGTGGAGGGAGAGCAAGGAGGAGATCTGTGGTCACTGTCACTCTCTAGGCTAAACACACAGAATGCCCCATGCCCAGAGCAATGGAGTGGGGCCCTCTTTGCTAATGCCAGCCTTTAAGAATAGTTGGAAGAGAATGTCTCTGGAGGGAACTCCAAACATACCTGGGAGCCTCTGGCGCCTATTTCCAGGTTCAGACAGGAAAGGCAGACCTCAGGGGCAATGCTGTGGCTGGCAAGGACTGTGGGAGCTTGTCACTTGATTCTTGGAGAGAGAGCCCTTTCCCTAAAACTCTGTAACAGAAATAGCCCCAGAATCCCATCCACCCCCCAAATTATCTGCATCTACAGTCCCCTACACCTTGCTTGGGTTTGACAAAGCAGATGAACTCTAGCAAGGTATTGGCCACAAAAGATGGAGAGTAAAGTTTCTAACTCCAGAAAAGCAAAGGGAGACCCCCACCCCACCCTACTCACTCAAGTCAGCCTGGCCCCCTAAAATCACCCCCAGGCTGAGTTCCTAGGGTTTAGGTCCCTACCCCTCCACTTCCCAAGTAGGGCCATATAAGTGTTCTAGAGACCTGCGAAGCTGGACTTAGGTATCAGTGCCCTTTGGGCCTACTCTCTCTGGGGAAGTGCCTGATGTGGGACTTTTATCAGTGCACTCATTTTTTCAACAACTATTGCTTGACCGACTCTGCACTGAGCACCAGAGATACTAAGGCCCAGAGTAAAGAAGGCACAGTTCCAGTCCTCCAGGGGCAGGGAGGAACTGAGACAAACATGCAGACATCACAGCACACTGTGATGAGAGTCAGGACAAGGGTAAGCACAAGGGTTGCAAAAGCAAAGGGAACATCAGCTCACCAAGCTTTGCGGGCTCAGAGGGCTTCTCTGAGGAGGTGACATTGGACATGACTTGAGGGACCAGTTGCAGTTAACCAGGCCATTAGGAGAAACTTGGGGACAGCAACATTCAGTTAAACAACAAAATCATACTGAGTGTCAAAACTGAAAATCAAACAGCGGATAAAACAGACAAGATCACTGCTCTCATGGGTCTCATGTACTAGGAGGTCAACAGCAAAAAGTAAAAAATAAATAAGCAAGAAAATTTCAGGTAAAGTGTACGAAACACAAGGCAGAATGATAGGATAGAGAAAGATGGGAGCTGGGTGCCTCTATTTGAGATGGGACCAGAGAAAGCCTCTCTGAGGACGTGACATATGAGCTGTGTGATGAGAAAAACCAGCCATTCTAAGATCTAAGGAAAGAGCCCCCCAGGCACAGGAGACAGCAAGAGAAAAAGGTCTTCAGGCAAGAATGAGTTTGGGGTGTTCATGGAAGGCAGGTCAAGGTGGCCGGAGCATCGAGAGCACAGCAGAGCTTTAGAAGATGAGGTCCAGGGAGGGCAGGGCCAGATCATGTAACGGGGCTTGCACAGCATGGCAAGGAGCTTTGCTTTAATTCTAAGCAACCTGGGGGAATTTAATCAACAAACTTGATCTAATTTGTTCTTAAAATTACACTCTGGCAAATGCAAAGACCCAGAGAGAATGAGAACAGACCTTTCTTAGAGAGCTGCAAGTGGCTCAGTGTGGCTAGGGAAAGTGCAAGGCAGAGGAGGGTGCACTGTGGACGCTAATCCACTCTTTAAATGGGCTGAAGACTGAATCCTGACCCTGGACACGGATGATCCAGGACCAGAGCCCCAGGAAGATTATGAAGCCCTAGTCTCAGCCATAGCCTGACTCCTGATGCAAAGTATAGAATGGCCCGACCCCTCAGAGCTCCCACTTCAACACCAGCCATAGCCGGAACCCCAGTCACAGACTGAGCTTCAGCCACACTGACAGCCTGGGTACTGGCCCTGTTCACACACCAAACCCCAACCCAACCCCAATCCAGCCCCAATCTAACCCCAACCCAGGCTGCGCTCAGACCCTGTTCACTTTCATTCACACCAGCCCCTGCCAGCCTCTAGACGAGTACTCCAGCAAACTGGTCACTGCTTGAAAACTATCCTTAGGCAACTTCTAACACCCTCAATGAACAAACCTAGAAATTGCTAAGGCTGCCTGTCCTTTGAGTCAGGGGCTTCCTTGACACCCCCACTTCTGGTTGTTTACAGCCTGGTTTCTCAGTCCCTCAGCAGGTCTGATGAGAGATCCTTCATTACAAGAAACCCACACACCTGGATGTGCCCCAGGTGTCCTGCACTCACCTCAACTGTCCGGAAGGAATATGTGCCCCCTTTCGTCCAGCACTCTTCCTGAAGATGTCTGGCAGGCTGCACTGAAGTACAGCCTCTCGGACTCCGCCTCCTCCTTTGGACTTCCCTGGTCAGGGTTGTTTATTCTCTGCCTTACCTCCTCCCTCTTTCTGCTTCTCGCTGCTGGAGGGCAGAGTGCTGTCCAGATGGTCCACCAGCAGCTACCCCCCACTAGCCCGCTGAGGTTTGGGTTTCCTCCTCGGCTTCTGCATCCTGGGAGGACGTGTCTGGGGGTGTGGAGAGGAGGGGCAGTGGGTAGAGAGGTTTCTAGACTCCTCTCCAATGGGCCTGTGCCAGCTGGGACATTTCTGCTGGCTCCCAATATGAAGCTAGACAGGAGAAATGAGTAAGAAAAAACTAGAAGAAACTAATGTGTGTGGCCATGGCCTTTGTGAGGGTCTTTCTCCAAATTTCTTCACAGGCCAGAAGAAAGGCAAGTTACATTTTCAGGAAGACCCCATGATTAAATGTCAGCCCATTTCCATTCTGAAGGTTTCTTTCTCCCCTACCGTCTGTCCCATGGTGGACCCTGCTTAGGTCCTTGTTGAGTTCAGGAGTCCCAGCCTCCCTTCCCCAATACCCTTAGGGCTCTCTTTTCTTTTCTCCCAGGTTCTGTGCCTGTGTCTGGCTAACTCCTAACAGAGGTCCCCAGGGACAGTACCTCTGCCTTCCACTCCCTGGAAGAACTTGTAGCTGGGGAAGGAGGATGCAGTTTCTTTAACCCTCCCCTACCCCCAACACCAGCCATATAAGCCCAATGCCATCTGGTTTCTCTCTTAAGGGCAAAAATAGTGATAGAATATTTTAGATAGTTAGAGAATAATTTGAATGTGAAACTAAAAGCCTTATATGTTAAAAAAGTGAAAACTATGTCAATAAATAGAACAGCATGATTTGTAGTTGGTTTCTTCTCATTTTTTATTGATTGGTTTTATAACCATAAGTTTTAAATTCACAACACAAGGCATGTTAACTCAAGAGCAAAAAAATAGACAATGGAAAATCAGACGATTCTAATACAGACCACATCAAAATTCATGATTACAAAAGCTTCTGCTGCCTGCAGGACCTGCAGCTTGACACTTGCTGTCATCACCCTAGAGCTATCTCTGCTGCCTCCGTTAACCTCCCATGTACTTAGATGATGCAAAAAGTTAAAAAAAAATAACCAAGAGACTTCTACTTCTATCCAAGATGAAGTAACAGGAAGTAATACCCACATGAAGGGGAAAAAATGAGCCCATATGCATGAAACAATGGTTTGCAAGACACTGGACCTCAGACACTAAAGGGCAGTAGACACGCGACAAGACATACAATGAGGTGAGGTCTGCAGGCTTACAGCTTGCTGCCTTAAGGGAGTTTCCATGCTGCAGCTAACTTCCCCTCTGCCCTGCTCCCTCAGAAGGACTAGCAGAAACTCCCTACAATGAAGGTCTTTTATACATGTTTGGCAGACCGGCAAGAGAGGGAGGGGAGAGGTAAAGATGCCGTGGCCCGCTATTGAGGCAGAGGACAGGGTCTGGGGAGGCCGAGGCCTCGGGTAGAGTAGGCAGGGAAGGTGGGAAGAGGTGGCAAAGGCACTTGAAATCCTTGCGGTCAGGATGAGGAAGGTGTGGTCTGGCCTGTGAGAAGGTGGAAAGAGGAAACACCTTTCACCCCCCGAGACTGAGCCATAACCGTAGGCTGAGCCCAGGCAGAGAAGCTGGGCCTCTTGGACTCTTGTCTCTCAATTTTGGAAATTATTCCTTCTCCTTACAACCAGACTTCCTCGATCTCCTACCTCCACCCCACACACATACAGCACCACACACTGATCGATGCCCAGGGACACAGACGCCACCCTCACCGCTGTGCCACGTAATCCACACCCAATACACAAAGGACATTTGCCCTAAAGCATATGTACCAGACACGGGCACCACAATACAATCATCACAAACAAGTGCCCATACACACACACACACACACACACACAATTAGGACATTATCTTTCACCTACATATGACTAAAGACACATATACCACACAAAAGGATTTCATACTATGCACAATAGACGTATGACCAAAGATAAACATCACATATGCCAGAAGGTACAGCCCCCCCCTCAGTACTACACATTCCACAAACTCACACACCACAGTCTACATATTACAAATGTGAAGAAAGGATAGAGCCAGCATTCTCATCAGGTACACAGAGAGATACTGCCTACCATTCAGGTACGGATACCAGCGTTCTCAGACAGACACACATCGCATAACAACAAACAGAAACCACAGAAACACAATAAACGTACAATCAGAGATATTGCTATGAAATATATACATGCCAGGACACAGCTGCCACACTCACCGAGGCATAGCTGGAGCACACTCCACGTGCACTCTCTCACACACACACTAAAAGGTACGTATGTCCACATAAACGTACCTACACACTCACACCCACAACCAGAATATACAAGGTCGTCCTTATGGAAAAATAGTCTCCATAGAGCCACACAGATGTACATTGACAAATGCCACA
Source organism: Cheirogaleus major (assembly GCA_963574435.1). Classification (NCBI taxonomy): domain Eukaryota; kingdom Metazoa; phylum Chordata; class Mammalia; order Primates; family Cheirogaleidae; genus Cheirogaleus; species Cheirogaleus major. The sequence goes on from CAUYPO010070993.1 coordinate 20,396, forward strand.
TAAAGACACCTGTATCCACATGCATACAGAAACTTAAACACTTCATGTCAGCTGCCTCCTGTCCTGTTACCATCTCTTTCCAATCACTACCCCCCAAACACCTTCATTAACCCCTGACTACGACGGGGTAACCACTTTAGGGTATGAGCAATAACTTTATAGGGAGCACAGACTCACATGACTTGGGGTAAAGAATAATTAAAATCATAGCTCAAGGCTGGAATGAACCATGAGGTGTGAGATTTATAGCCTTCCCATGTCAAAACTGTGTGTATTTTCCAGTTAGGAGAGAGAGAGTGAAGAGGCAAGATCACAACAGCACAGAGACTGGGCAGTCATTCTCCAGGATGGTCTGTCCAGACAGGGTCGCAAGTTCTTCTGTACTGACACATTCCTGGAAAAAGAACGCAAGATCTCTCTGGATAACACACAGCCCAGTGGGTTCGATGTTCCAATTAATAAGTCAATCGATAGGATACAAATCCCCCCATCTTTGAAGGTATTGAGGACACTAGGGTAGGTGTCGTTCTTAACTGCCACCTTGCGAGAACATATGGAAGACCCTTGAACGGATCTCCTTGGTCTTGGCTCCATAGACAATGGGGTTGACCACAGGGGGCAGCAGCAGATATATATTAGCCATAACCACATGAAGCAGGGACGTGGGACCACCCAGCCTGTGCACCACTGACAGCCCAATGAGGGGCACATAAAAGACCAGGACAGCACAGAGATGGGAGATGCAGGTGTTGAAAGCCTTGAGTGCTGCCCCCCGAGAGGACAGCTCCAACACAGCCCTCAGGATGAGGATGTAGGAGAAGCTGATGAAGAGGGAGTCCACACCCATCACTGAGAGGATGATGAAGAGTCCATAAACCACATTGACCGTGGTGTCAGTACAGGACAGCTTCATAATATCTTGGTGCAGACAGAAGGAGTGTGTGACAGTATGTGTTCGGCAGTATGACAACCGCTTCAAGATGAAGGGCAGCGGGAAGAAGAATAAAAACCCCCTGGCCAGGGCGGCTAGCCCGATCTTGGCCACAGTAGGCCCCGTGAGCACAGACGCATGGCGCAATGGGTGGCAGATGGCCACGAAGCGGTCAAAAGCCATGGCCAGCAGGACAGCTGACTCCATGGCTGACAGAGCGTGGATGAGGAACATCTGAGCCAGGCAAACGTTGAACTCGATCTCCTGGGCACCTGTCAGGAAAAGGTTGGCCATCTTGGGCATGGTGGCAGAGGAGAGGACTAGGTCAATGGTGGAAAGCATGGCCAGGAAGAGGTACATGGGCTCGTGCAGACGCCTCTCCACACGGATGATAAGGATGATGGCCAGATTGCCCAGGGTGGCCAAGGCATACATAAGACACAGAGGGAAAGCCAGCCAAAAGTGTGTTTCGGGCCCCAGCCCAGGGATGCCCACCAGAAGGAAGTATGCTGGGTGCACGAGAGTTCCATTTGGAGTGGCCATGGCAGGGATCAAGAGCTGGGGATTCTGCATCTCAAATCCAGGCTCTAGGAAAGGGAAAAGTAGAGACAGCATTTGGCCATGGCTCAGGGTAAAGAAAGAACTTACAAGGAAAAGGCATTAGAGCAGTGATGGTATCAAACAGACTTCTAGTAATTCTGTGCCCTAGCCTTTCTCTGATCCTATTCTCCTGATATACAACTCTCTGGACACCTTGAGCCTTGTCCCGAGCCCCTCAAGACCCCAGCACTGCACAAGAAGATTCTATTACTGCCTCATTAATCTCCATGTGTGAAGGCCCACTCACAAAACATGTAAAACAGTCCTTCATTTTCAGAGCTGACCAGGGCACTCCTCTCGGCCACTTCACAAGAATAGACAGGATTGCACAGAACTGTCTCCACTGGCCACTGCTCTTCTGGTGTGTGTTGGGGTTAAGGAGGGTTTGGATTCATAGTTAGAGGTTCAGTCTATGGTTTCCTTATAGACCCACTGTAATCTGATCTAGGACAGGAAGCAGGAGCTCAGTCTGGAACGGGATTCCAAGAAGTTTGTGTTCAGGCCTGAGTAGCATTTCTAAAATTTCCCTGATAGCATGATCTAAAGTAGTTGAAAATATCATTCATCCAGGTCCTACTCCAGGTCCATAGAATCAGAATTTACAAGGGAGGGGCCTGGGAATCTGTTTAAAGAACAGTAAGTCCCTTTCCCATAAGTAGTTTTTCTTTAATCAGAGAGATTTGGGGAAAGCTATTCTGGTGTCCTAGAGAGTGGGAGGTAGGGATGAAGACGGTCTATCATTTCCAACTCCTAACAAAGAATAGAACAGAATCTGCCATCAGGATCTCTCAAAGCCTGCATGAGAGTCATTCCCAGATTGTGCCTGTCTGGAGCATGACACGGAAACCAGACGCAGCTGAGACATGAAAAGAAAATCAGTCCGTGCTGCTGCCGTTACTCTCCAGTGCCCGCAGGCACTCCCTCCCTCCACCTACTCTGCCTCGTGACCACACAACCCTCCAGGCTCTACTTCTTTCTCTACACAGACCACAATGTGCTAAGTCTCTGTCCTGAGATCCAGCCATATAACCTCCTGCCACTCCCTTGATATTTCCCCCTGGATGGCCTATGGGCTTTATACTCATCCTGCCCCAAATAGGGCCCTTTCCAAACCTGTGCCTTTGTTTTGCTCCCGGTCTCAGGGAATGCTGCCACCCAGTGCCCATGTCCTCCAAGTCAGGGCAGGTGGTCTCATACCGACTTCTCTGGTCTTGCACCCCCTACATGTGATTCTGCTCTTGCAATTAATCTATTGCAATTTTTTCTCTTACGTGACACACCCTTTCTCCCCTGCAACCTCATTACCTCATCCACTCTGCCCTGATTATAAAAAGAGCCTTCCAACTTGCTTTCTTGCCTCCAACTCCAGTCTATTCCAATCCATCTTCCACACCACTGCCATCTAAACTGGGAAACTGGACGTGTCAGGCTCCTGTTTATCAAGTTGCGGGTGATTTCCATAACCTTCCAGATAAACTCAGCACTCTTGAAATCCCACCCTAGACTGAGCTCCTGCTTCCTGTCCTAAATCAGATTACAGTTGGTCTGTAAGGAAACCATAGACTGAACCTCTAACTATGAATCCAAACCCTCCCTAACCCCAACACACAAGGCCCTGGACCATGTGGCTCAAACTTCAGCCCAGCTTCAGTTTCCAATCACCACCACCACAACACACACACACACACACACACACGCACACACACACGCTTTTCCTGGTAAAGTAATTCCCCTTGCCTTAAGTGCAGAGTAGGAGGCAGGAACTAGGGAGCCCTGTCCTGGAACAAAGGACAGGCAAAGCTTGGCATGAGCATCACGGTTTGAAGAAATTCCTCTTTGTGTAGGTCACTGAACAAGGTCCGGGATCCCGACTACTGCAATCCGAGCGTGTACACTGGAAGCCCTCTGCAGTCAGCCCAGCTGACCGACCTAAGGCCCAGCTCTCTTATGCAGTGCGCCCTCCCTCCATGCCAGTCTCCACGGACTTTCCAAGGCCGGGGCAAGCCTTCCCTGGCCTCTCCTGCCTGGACTTGGCCTGGAGCACTCACCAACGATGCCTCTCCCGCCCATATGTAACTTCTCTGGGGCCCTGGGGGGTGTGAGGAGTGATTAAGGGTGAACAACCAGGGGCTCCCTGGGACAGGCACTGCGCTCAGGCGCCCAAGGAAGGCTGAGCCCTGACTCCTACCCAAGGGGAATGAGCTCCCTTACTGTTTTTCTGAGGTCAGCTCAGGAGACTCCGGGGAGGAGGAGGTTCGTAGGGTGGACAGGAGAAAAGGAATGACAGGACTGGAAAACAGGAGCTGCTGGAATGGAGGCGGGGTGCTCACCAGAAAGCCCTGGCGCTGAGAGCGCAGTCCCCAAGGCGATCCGGAGCGGGTCGGGGGCTGCCTCTCGCTTCTTGCTGCTGTCCCCTTGTGGTCACTTCGGGGAGTTGCAGCCTCCTGGCAGTCACTAGACAGTGACTCTGAGGATGACTCCTTAAAGAACCAAGGACCTGACTGACTCCTGAATCTGATTTAGGGCAGCGGTCCCCAACCTTTTTGGCACCAGGGACCAGTTTCATGGAACACAGTTTTTCCACCGACGTGGGAAGGGGAGGTAGAGCCCTGCGTCCAGGCCCTTAACAGGCCAGTGACGCAGGCCACTGGTACCCATACCGGTCTGTGGCCTGGGGGTTGGGAACCGCAGATTTAGGAGAAAAAAATATTTTTTCACATTAGAAAATAAATAAATGAAGAGATAAATAAATAAAAATAAAATAAATAAAATAAATAAAAGCAGAGAATTATATAGTTACAATCAGATTTTAAATGATCATAATCTTTTAAAAGTGCAGCAAGCATGCATTTCATGGCGGGGAGGGGAGGTTGTTTGTTTGTTTCTTTGGGGTTTTTTTTTTTAGAGACTGGGTCTCACTCTGTTGTCCAGGCTGAAGTGCAGTGGCATGATCATAGCTCACTGCAACCTTGAATGCCTGGGCTCAAGCAATCCCACCTCAACCTCCTGAGTAGCTGGGACTACAGATACAGGTCACCATACATGGATATTCTTTTTTTCCTACTTTTTTTTTTTTTGGTAGAGACAAGGTCTCCTATGTCACCCAGACTTGCTTGAACTCCTGGGCTCAAGCATTCCTCCCGCCTCAGCCTCCCAAACTGTGGGATTACAGGGGGAGCCACCATGCTGGACTTATGTTCTTTTTTTTAACATTACTATGTCTGAAATTTATTTCAGAGCAATAGTGTTTTGTCAAATAAACAAGTAACAAACAAACATTCTGAATAACTATTAATGTTTAATTACACTTGGTTTCTAAAGCAAAATTAAACCCAAAGAATTCAATTCCCTTCAAAGGGAACTTTTGAATTACCCTGGGTTAGAAATGCAAAGTTGTGTTACTTTTCATTCAGATTTTGTGAATATTATACATATTGTTACAAGATTTACAGATGAGTTGTTATTTAACTCAATAGAAAAAAAATTATTTTACAGCACATTGTATTGGTTTTACTACCAGATTATATTCTTGAAGTTATTATATTCAAATGACCTACAGTTTTCTAATAAAAAAAGTCCAAATCATATCAAGTGTCTCTTCTGACCTCAGTGGAATAAATCTAGAAATAGATAACAAGAGGACCCTTGGAAACATCACAACACAAGGAAATTAAACATGACCCTGAGTGATCAATGAAGAACATAAGAAGGAAATTAAAAACTTTCTTGAAGTAAATATATTCAGCAGAAATGTATGCAGCACCTAAGACATGCCAGGCACAATCCTGGCACTGAGGATACAGCGATGATTGAGACAACCTGAGACTGACATCACCTGAGACTAAACTGAGCAGGCATAGTTGTTCATTATGAACTGTTAACCAGTGTCAAATTTCCTTAGTGAAGAAGTGTTTCTTGCTATAAACTTCTCTCTTAGTACTGCTTTCACTGTATCCCATAGATTTTGGTATGTTATATTTCCATTGTCCAACAACTGCAGAATATACATTCTTCTCATCACCATTTGGAACATTCCCCAAGAAAGACCATATGTTAGGCCACAAAACTAGCCTCAATAAGTTAAAAAAAAATAAAAATTATATTATGTATCCTTTTAGACCCACAGTAGAATAAAACTAGAAATCAACACTAAGAGGAATTCAAGAAACTATAAAAATACATGGAATTTAAAAAACAAACTTGCGGATGATCTTTGGATCAATGACAAAATTAAGATAGAAATTTAAAAAGTTTTTGAAACAAATAAAAATGGAGACACAACATACCAATACATCTGGGATACAGATGGTGGAGCGCATCTGTAGTCCCAGCTACTGGGGAGGCTGAGGCAAGGGTATTGATTGAGCCCAGGAATTCAAGGTCACAGTGAGCTATGATTGGGCCACTGTACTCCAGCTTGGAGAGTGAGACCCTGTCTCAAAATCAATTAATTAACAATATATATTTTTTTAAAAAATTTAAAACCAATTTTTCATTTTGTTAATCTTCTGGGTTTCATTTTTAATTACAATTTAATTTATTTCTGCTATGATCTTTATTATTTCTTTTCTTTCACAAATTTTGGATTTGGTTTGTTCTTGCATTTCTAGTTCTTTAGGGTACATCATTAGGTTTTTTATTTGAAGTCTATTTTTTTGATGTAGGTGTTTCAAATCCTGTTCCACACTATACCAAGTAGTTTTTCCTTCTTTTACAGTTAGCCTTTATAACTGTGCAAAACACTCTTAGACATGATAGATACATTAGTAGGTATATCAGATACATTCTTATTTAGTACAAACACCAGTTTTATGAGATAGGTAGTTTTTCCTTAGTTTAAAAACAGGTCTACAAGGAGAGGTTAGGTGCTATGTCTGAAGTTGAAACATGGCTGAAGATCTCTCCACTACACAGGATTGCCTAGTCACTTAAAATCTATGAATAAGCAAAGGATTAAGAGGAGTTTGATGAAGTTTTTTAAAATAATGTTATAGTATATTTTTAAATGTATATTTATATACACATATTTATACAATACAATATACTGTGTACATGTACATATATTTAGGCACACACAATATAATGTTGTATATATGTGTGTGTTCATGTGTGGTATGTATGTATGTATCTTTTGAACCAGAAGATCCGTAGCTGTGATACAAAAGATCCACAAATATTTGGTGAAGACGCTCAGCCAGAATATTCAAAAATGAAATGTTCCCAACCTCTGGGCAAAGAAAATGCTAGAGTTGAAGGAGAAAAGTGAGTACTTTCCTACAAACCAGGGTTCAGATTTCAGCTGGGCTCTTGGGTACACATATCTATATCCTAGAATCCTCATCTGTATGATGTATATGATAAATCCTTGTAAGGATGTTGTAGAAATTGGACTGCATATAAAGTGAGTAACACATAACCCATTAATTATTGTGACCTTTTGAGTGTCTACTCTTTATGTGTGTTTCAATGGTTAGATATGCTATATGTTTTAAAGAAATCAATTAAATTATGTGCTTGGATAGATGTGATGATTCTCCATATCCAGAAGAGTTTTAGTTATCTAGGTCTCTGTTCCATAACCAGCTCTTATCCAAAATTACAATTATAGTGTCAGGAAAATATCAATTTCAGCTATTTATTAAGCTATTGGCAAAGGCCACAAAGCAAATAACCCTTGATACCAGGGAAGAATAGACCTTCTGGTGCACAGAAAAGCAATAGAAGGGAATAAAGTGGCATAAATGGCAGGGAGAAGTTCTTTGAGAATTTACTTAGCCAGTAATCTGACTTGTCATAGATTGGGTGCCCTAGAAACACAACAAAAATACAGATGTGAGTTCAAGTAGTTTATTTGGGAAGTAATTCCAATATGAAATAGTAGGGGAGTTGGGGAAGTGAGAAAGGAAAGGAGAGGAAGCCAATAAAGTGCACATTTGTATTTTTACTCAGTTAATATTTATCTGAAGGTCACTAAATAGGCTGAATCACAAAACATTGAATCATAGTAACCAGGAAGTAAATGTTGGTGATTCTGGTTTGACTTAATTCCTCTTTTTTTTTTTTTTAACATTTCTATAAAACAGCAGTGTCAGTTGCATAATCATTTTAGCCAGCAGGTAAAATAATGACAGAGTGCCTCAATGAGATATGGAGAGATAACTATGAGACAGTTTTAGCTTTAGAATTAGTAATAGACAAACTAAGAGTGAATTGAGAATTGAAGGAAGAAAGGAACCTCCTTAGGGGTTCAGTTGAAAAAGAAAATGAGGGAGCCCAGGAAGACATTCTGATCCAGTAAATGTATTGCTCCTATAAGTGGAAGAGAAAAAAATGGAGCTAATGTTAGAAGTTTAGGGAAAAAAAATGCTAGACCTACTTGAACTGACAGTAGAAAAAGAGAGTCATAGCTTAGTACTCATGAAAAGAGGTTACAACATTTATAGACAATCTGGAAAATGTAAAAACTAAGTGAAGAAAAGCAAAAATCTGAAAAAAAAATGTATATCAAAGGATAGGCCCCTCTGGGTCTCTGAAGACTTAGACTCTGGAATAAAACAGAAGCTCAGGTTCAGGAATCAGTTGATTGCAATTTTACAGCTGTCATGAATGTGGCCAGCAATAGGAGACTAACCTCCCCTGAAGAGCCAGACACACAGATCTAGGGAATTCCAGCATAGGAAGTAGCTATGATAGCCACTTTGGCAAAGAGCTAAAAAGTCCTTGGAAACCTGCAGTAGATGAAATGAAATACAAAAAAATATCAAATGATAAGAACTATGGAAAATGTTGGTTGCTTAATTTTGTTTAAAAGTGTTTTTTGTTGAGCATACTGCATCTTGCTTGCTATGGTGTGAATATATGTGCCTTTCCAAAATTCATATATTGGAACTTAACCCCCAGTGTGCTGGTATTAAGAGGTGGGGACTTTAAAAGTGATTAAGTCATGAGGGCTCTGCCTTCACCAGACACTGAACCTACCAGTGCCTTGATCTTAAACTTCCCAGCCTCCATAACTCTGAGAAATGAATTTCTGTTCTTTATAAACTAGTCTCAGGTATTTTGTTATAACAGAGAAAATGGATTAAGACACTGCTCAAAAGAATGTAGCTGTTGTATTCCCAGGCAGAGCATACTCTCAATGCTGCATTGGGGTGCTTGGAACATAAGGGATGGAAACAATAATGTGGAAGTTTTATAATATGCATAATAGTATTTAGGGGAATAATGGTAAATTGAAATTTTCTAAATTGTCTGAGAAAAAGAAGTGGTTTGTATACAATTCCCCATGAAAAGGAAATTGTTTATACAGATGGACTTTTTTAACCATCACATTATATGAGAGTAATAGTACCACCCTTAACTTCTTAATTAGAGATACTCTTGAGTTAATTCTCAGGCTCTGGACACTAAACAACAGGAATAGGTTGACAAAGGAAACAATTCTGACAACCTGAAACTATCAATCTTTTCTTTATTCCCTCTTATTTTTCCATTCTGTGCTCTCCTCAGATAACATAATTTCTCTTTAAGGACTATTACCAGTGATGGCAATGTGGGTCTGAACTTCTTTTTGACTGAGGAAATGCTATTATGCTATGTGATGGCCACATTTTGTTCTGAGAACTTATTCATGTTTTCTAAATTTTGTGAATGCAAAGTTGCTGCTTGTGGTGCTTATTTGTCATTCAAATAAAACAGCATCCCAAAGGAGTCTGAGAAGGAGAGTGTCTATGCTGGGGAGGTAGACACTGATATGTCTTCAAAAGCTGGCTGTCTAGCCTTCCCCTCGTGAACACAAGGCCCTTACCCCAACAACCCTAAAGTACCCTATTGCCAGGGCTCTTGAGAGTCGGTCATAGTTACAAATTTAAAGTTACACATGAGTAAGATCTTCCCATTGTTTCAACTTCACAGAAATTCCAGAGAAGTACAACCAATTTGATCTTGAGCTCCTTAAGAGCAGAGACTGCATGACCAACAGTTGTAATCTCAGCACCCATTATAAAGTATTGCCAGAAAACTTGATATTGAATAAATGTTTACAATAGCATGTTTCAATTAACCCATTCACTATTATCTTAGTGCAGCCATTTCTCCAGTTCCAGTTTAGGCAGAGAGTCCAGCTCAAACCTCAGGACCTCAGGTACCTCTTTTCTTTCTTTTCTTTCCTTTCTTCCCTTTCCTTCCTTCTTTCCTTCTTTCTTTCCTTTCCTTCCTTCTTTCCTTTCTTCTTCCCTTTCCTTCCTTCTTTCCTTTCCTTCCTTCTTTCCTTCCCTTCCTTTTTCCTTCCCTTTCTTCTTTCCTTCTTTTCCTTCTTTCCTTCCCTTCCTTCTTTCTTTCCTTGCCTTCCTTCTTTCTTTCCTTCCTTCTTTCATTCTTTCTTTCTTTCTCCTGTTTCTTCCTTCTTTCGTTCTTCCCTTCCTTCCTTCTTTCCTTTCCTTCCTTCCTTCCTTCTTTCTTTCCCTTCCTTCCTTCCTTCCTTCCTTCCTTCCTTCCTTCCTTTCTTTTTTTTTTTTTTTGTTGTTGTTGTTGTTTCAGGAATTTCCTGGCCTTCATCCTTCAGAATTTCACCCATGGCCTGGGCTGCGACATTGGAATGACGATTCATAGAGTATCAGTCCTAGCAGTGAAGATGTCATTTGGAACTGGGCTTCAATTGGAGGATTTCCTGGTTATTTTCTGTGCAGATAGGATGTACCTTCACTTGCTTACTCAGTAAAGACCTAAGTATCAGGAAAAGTACAAGGCCTTGGTAGTACGGAGAAAAACTCAAATCACTGTCTTAAGGAACGGTTGTTTGTGCATTCTTGTGTCTGTGTGTTTGGGTGAGGGAACGATACCAGTTGTTTAAAAAAAATAATAAAAATTTTAAAAAAACGTTTAAGACAGTTTGGGAACAGGGATTCCACTTCTCCACCATTTCCCAGAGGGTTGTGGCAATAGCGATGAGAAGCTGCCTACTGAAGTATGGAAGTTTAAGAATTTGCCAGGAAAACTCAAGAGGATTTTTAAAGAGAACCCAGTATTTGCAGCCTGGAGCCATGAGAAGTCGCAAATCTTGCAGGGAACTGCAGAATCCACTGCATGTGTGTGCCCAGCCCTGCGCTAAGTTGGGTCACAGAACCAGACCCGGCTGATGTCACAGGCTGCTAAGTTTAGCAAGGAAAACGGGCGAATGAACAGCCGGCTGCGCCTCTCTTGATGCAGGGCCTGAGCGGCCTCATTCCGGAGCCTCAATCCTACGACCCATCCTGGAACTAACTCCTGGGCCCCTTTACAGTTTAAGGGGATCTGAGTGAAGAAGGGACATGAAAAACTTAGGAAGCAGAAAAACACATTACAAGCGGAAAGCGCCGCGCCCGTTCCCATCTCCAATAGGCTAGAGTTATCCAGATCCCTGTCTGTGATTGGCTGCTCCCACAAAGACGCCACCAGCCGGGCCCTGCCCGCCGCTGATTGGCTCCGGCTCTGTGGGCGGGACCTAGAGCCCGGACGGAGTGGCGGAGGAGCTGGTGGCCGTCCCGGCGTTAGTTGCTGGCCTTAAAGCGCCTGGCTTCGGGCGCGGGACAGGCCGGTAAGTGTTCGGCCGGTAAGTGCTTCTGACGCTGCGGGGCCACTGGACTGTGTGGAACCAGGCGTCCCCACTTTCGGTTTCCGCTGCGATGCGGCAGGCCGGGCCGAGGAGGGAGGTGGTGGACAGCCCTGCCTCTTCTGAAGTCGGGTCCTGCAAGCCCACCGTAGCCGGCGCCCACGCGCCCGCTGCCCTGGGGACCTGCACAGCGCCCTGCGCCCAGTGCAAGGGGTTACGTCCCCTTTGCTCCCTGACCCCGGAGGTTACTGCCTTCCCCACCCAACTCCGTTCCCATTTGGGTCCTTCCTCCGGAGTCCTTCCCAGGCCCCGCCCCCTCCTCGCGAAGGTCCTTCCCAGGCTGGCTGCCCACCCTGGCAAAGGCACAGTCAGAGCAACTAAACGTTTAATTACTTAAGTTTTCTCAAAGTAATTTATGTATAATAAAAAAAATCGAACCTTAAAGCAGGCCTTATTTTGAAGAGCAGTAACTACTCATCCCTAATCCTCTTTGCTGAGCCCACTGCTTTTAACTTAGCTATGTTTACGTCTTTCCATGACCCTAAATCAGCATAATATGCTTCCACCCCATTTCTTGATATATCATTTTGATACTTCTTTGCCTCACTTATCTTACTTCTACAATCTTCTGTATTTTCGATTGCTATTTTGGTTCTTCTGTTGATCTTTGTAACTTTAAATAAATAATAGGTATCAAACTTTATTGTTCTGTCGATGTTAGTCTTTAGATGACGATATGAACATTTCCTCCTCTTCCAGCCTACTATCTGCTGGGCTTGAACATTTACATTTAATTCTCAAGTATTCAACAAATATTTGAGGTACTGTTCTTGGTGTTGGGGTAATAGAAGTGAACAAAACAGACAATGTCCCTATCCACAAGAAACTTTTGAGAAGTCAGACAATAAACAGATACATGGCAAATGATGTCAAGAGCAGGGTCATGGAGAAGTCATTCCCAACTGGGAGAATAGCAGGAAGTCAAGTGGGAAAGAATGAATGGACATGGGGTTTGCAGGAAAATGTGGAAGTTTATCCCTTTGCTTTGCTGAGCACAAATGCTGTTGCAAGGATGAAGGAAGAGAGCTTCCTATTGGGGAGCCAGAGTGGGATCTTGAGTGGGTTAGTGATTTAGCAAAACTAACTTTTGGAATACCAGATCCCACAGTTTGGTAGTGATTGTGGGAGGAAGAAAAGCAGGGCAGGGAGCCCATGAGAAGGCATGCCCTGCCATTAGCCTGTAACAGAGTCCTGCAAGATTTACTGCCCTGATTCCTATAGGAAGCCCTACTGAACTACTCTAAACCACAGTGATTTCTCTCTCTCCTGAATTTGTATTGTACCTTGAAGCTAAAGAGGTTAAGTAATTTGCACAATATAGAGTGGTAGAGCCCCTGGCTCAGCACATGTGAGATGAGAACAATAATGGTTTCTACCTAGGGTTGTGAAATAAACTGAGTTAATCCATGAAAAGTGCTCAGAACAGTGCCTGGCAGGTAGTGTAAGTGCTTGCTATTATTATTAATGTATAATATGCTCTCAGTTACCTAACAATTTATAAAAGCACTTTGGGTTTAGGAACTATTTTCTATGTCTAGCTGGTTTATTCATTCAACAAATGTTTTTTCCAAGAATATATTCATAGCAGGCCCTGCTTAGGTACTAAGGATATAACAGTAACTGAGACCAGCATGGCTCTTCCTTTCACAAACTCTAGCTGGTAATACAAACTTGCAAATTCAATGAATAAATATTCATTCAAGAGCCTGCCACTCACCATTCAAGTTCCATACCCATATGTAGCCCTGCCAGAATCTCAGGTTTCTTACTGGAGAAGTGACCATCAATATGGGTTTGTCATCAAATGATCTTTGTTTTTATCTTCCAAGGTATTTTATTTCATCTCTGCTTCTAACATATCACTAAAGGCCGAGGAGAGCCTTGGCATCTTGGTAAATAATAAATCTGTTAGTGCTGGAAGAGTGGGCAGGAGTTTACAGGGCCCGGAGAAAGAATTCCTGTTTCTCTTATACTTTACACTTTAGGGTGCAACACAAGAAAACAAATTGAGCATATCATGGGAGTGGTATTCTGGCATATTACCTTTTTGCACCTTGAAGTATATAAATGTAAATGTAAACATACCAGAGAGTGAGGCTATAGGTATTTATGACCTTACTTTGGCTACTGAAACACCACATTTCATGTGACTTTACCGAAGGAAGAAACAATGTTGACTTGTAGAGTGTTGGCTGGAGTGGAAATGGTCTGGTAGAGCAAAACCAGAGGAGACTCAGGGTCAACAAAATGAATGAGAACTGAGAATTCCCAGCATGCACTTGCTTAGACATCCCCCTGTGTCCCCTCTGTGGTGTGAGTGATGTGAACAAATCAGAACTTCAGTGGGGAGGCAAATGCTTATTAAACAAAGTTGATAAGGGGTCAAAAGGAAGAAGTTTTGGTGATTTTTTTTCAGTCATTAATTGTATCCTTTACTGATCTCTCTGTTCTCTTGTCACCTTTTTCTCTTATTTCTTTTTCTTTTCTTTTCAGCCATCGCAACTTCTCCTTGGTTATATTCATGTTCTGAGGAGGATATAAGAAGGAACTATGGATCCCGCAGCCTTGGTGGAAGCCGTTGTGGAAGAAGTAGCCTGTCCCATCTGCATGACCTTCCTGAGGGAGCCCATGAGCATCGACTGTGGCCACAGCTTCTGCCATAGCTGTCTCTCTGAACTCTGGGACGTCCCAGGAGAACCCCAGAACTGGGGTTACACCTGTCCCCTCTGTCGAGCTCCTGCCCAGCTAAGGAACCTGAGGCCTAATTGGCAGCTGGCCAGTGTTGTAGAAAAAATCCGTCTGCTCAGGCTACATCCAGGAATGGGGCTGAAGGGTGATGTGTGTGAGCGCCATGGGGAACAGCTAAAGGTGTTCTGCAAAGAAGACGGCCTGGTAATGTGTGAGGCCTGCAGCCGGTCCCTGGAGCATGAGGCCCACAGTGTCATGCCTGTGGAGGATGTTGCCTGGGAGTATAAGGTGGGAGATGGAGGCTGGCCACTCCAGTTTTTCCCCTGCCCCTCACTCAGCCATCTCTGATCAAGGGCTTCACCACCAGTGCCAGAGACTGAGAGCTTTGGCTCTTGACACCCCCAGAACCCTGGGATCTGATACAGGGAGCTACACCTTTCCTTGTATCCATGACCTTCTTTGATTTCCCTTCCTCCCACTTCTTCCTTACCACATCCCAGATCCCAGCATGTCTTAATGCCTAACCCAAAGATGATTTCAATACTGAGAATTTGAAGGAGACCACTTTGTTTTAACTGGGGTTCTGGATGCCTTGAATGAGTTTGGGGATGAGGGTGTCATATAGGTAGTGAAGCCTGCACCTAACCTGCAAATCCCTTCCAGCAATGCCACAGATAGTCATTTGACATTGAGTGAGTCACTTTCACTCCTTCATTTTATAGGCAAAACTGAGGCTTAAAAATTTATGCTTGTGGTAAGTGATGTTAGAGCTAGAAGGAACCATGGGTGAGTCACTTAGGATTGAGTGAGGTTTTCTACTGTAATGTTCTCAGGTCCCTATGACTTGAGGTGAAGGAAGATCAGGAGCTATGACTCAGGCCATCTTGCTCTTTTTCCAGTTTTCTAATTCCTTTCCCGAGTTGTGTTTTTGTTTGTTTGTTTTATTTTTTTGGACAAGTCTTCTCTGACACAACTTGCTACTCCTTTTCATCACTAACTTTGTCAGCTTCCAGCGTCCAGACCTCTTGTTGCTCTTTCCTCAGGCTACCATGCTGACATGTCTTTATCAGAACCATTATCCCGATGATCCTGCAATCCAGTGATCCAGTGTGGGTTTTAATTCTCCTTCTTAGAGTTGATATTAGAGGTAACAATGTAAGACAAATTCCCTTAATTAGTTTCTTTTTTTTCTATATGGGAAGAATGTCTAAAAAAATTAAAAGTATTTACTGACTCATTTTATTTTGAGAGTATAAAAATAGGAAGATAGTATAGCACGGGGGTTAAGGGCTGGGTTAAATCCCAGCCCAACCATTTGGTAGCTGAATGGCTTTGGGTAGGTCACTCTCTAAGCCTCAGTTTTTTTGTCTATAAAATAGGGATAATACCAATCTCAAGAGATTATAAGTATTATATGTATGTTTAGTGTTTAAGCCATGTCTGACACTTGGTAAATTTAAACAAAATGGTTGCTATTAGCAAAATTAAAAGTGTTGTCTGAATGTTTTATGCTTTCCAGTAGAAATCTCACGCATTCCTAGGAAAGTGCTTGTTACCTTTAATGTGCATGTAGGAACCACTTGGAGATCTGGCTAAAATTCAGATTCTTATTCAGCAGGTCTTGAATGAGGCCCAAGATTCTGCATTTCGGACAAGCAGAATGCTTCTGCTGGTGATGCTTCTGCTGCTGACCCACTTGGACCACACTTTGAAGAACCAGGTTCTAGGAGACTGTATGATAACATGGTAGATAAGGATAGGCATGGATAGGAAAGTTCAATGTGGTTTTCTGGAAAGGTTAGGAATGGACCCTTTCTTCCACCTTACAGACATTTAGAGACTGTGGTAGTTGAAATGATTCTCAGCTCAAAGAGCCACCTTGGATGTCACCTTGGCAGAGTCTGCTCCCTCTGTGGCATTCATTCTGGCCCACTGCCTGAAGGACACTGGTCTTCCCAGAACCTACCAGTGCTAGGAAGCCCAGGCTACCGGAGCTGGCCTCATGAGGTTTTTATCTCTTGTAGTGGAAACTCCATGAGGCTCTAGAACATCTCAAGAAAGAGCAAGAAGAGGCCTGGAAGCTGGAAGTTGGTGAGAGGAAACGAACCGCCAACTGGAAGGCAGGTGTCTCCTGGGAGAGGAGTTTGTGTTGTCCCTGTGTTGCGCTGTAGCTGGCCCCTGGTAGCTTCCTCATCTCTGTGAAGCAGAATATGGGATTTGAAGTCAGAGAGCCTGGGGTTCCAACACCAGCTTTCCCCTTACCAGACGTGTGGCTTTAGGCAGGCCACCTAACCTCTCATTTCCAGTGTCTTGATTGTGAGTTAGGGATAACCTGTGGTCTGTGTCCTCACGTGTGAGAAAGAAAAGTGCGTGCCTCGCGTACATGCCAGCTCACAGTGGCCTGACTCGTATGATGATTTCTGTGTCACTTTCTCCAATTAGAGCATATTTGCTAAGAGTTTAGTTATTAAGATATTGGAAAATCACTTCTGAAATAAATTCCAGGCTAATAAGTACCAAACTATCAGAACTTTTGATCCATAAAAGGTAATATTGAACTGTTGTAAAAAAAAGCACATTGAATAGATATAATACCAGCAAGAAGAAAAGCTGTCTAACAGTGTAGTTAAGTTACACTGCCTTAGAGACTTCAGTGTAACACATCTGGTCATTATTCTGAAAATGGAAACTAGAGCAAATAGTACTGAGATAATATCCTGGACACTACTGGCGTCAGGAAGAGTGGCAGTAGGGACCAGAAGCATCCAGTGGAGCTGCAGGAACAGAAAAAGAAAAAATAGCATCCATTATCTTGTCTCTACAGTGCCTGGCACGTGGTTGGTCGCAAAACATTCAGGGTAAGCGTGTAGGCATGTGCCAGTGTCCTCAGTCATGGGTGACCCTTACGCTACAAATACCAGTGCTGATTTCCATCTTGACTCCGCAGATACAAGTTGAAACCCGAAAGCAGAGTATCATGTGGGAGTTTGAGAAATATAGGCAATTACTAAAGCAAAAACAGCCACCAGGGCGGCAGCTGGAGGGAGAGGCAAAGGCAGCTCTGGCCAGCCTGGAGCAGGAGGAGGGGGAGACCCTGCAGAAACTGCAGTCAAACCATGAGGAGCTCACCCAGCAGAGCCGGGCCCTGTTGCGGATGATCACAGAGCTGGAAGAGAGGTCCCAGTGGCCTGTCCGCTGGATGCTGCAGGTGAGGAGCAGGTTTCCCTGGGAACACTGAGTGAGGGCTGGAGACAGACTGGGACTCCAAGAGAGAGGATCAGCGGGTGTTCAGTGGGGCCTGTCGGCACTCTGCCAGCTGGTCACGGATCACATGTGCTCCCAGCTAATCCCTGCTGTTCTCCTATCCCTGGCTGATAGGTGACCTGGCCCGGAGTAGCCTCATAGGTGGGGCTGCGCTCAGGCAGCTCCAGCATCATTCCAGGCCCTCCCATCTGACCTGAGAGTCTGGAGGTGGAGCCTGAGTCAGGCAGTCCGGCCAAAGCCCAGCCTGCTCTGCTGTCCTTGTTTGGGATTCTCCCCTGTACCTAAGGCTTCTCTCCCGCCTTGGTATCTGTCTCCCTTCCCATAGAGAAACCACCTCTCAGAGTTTGGTATCTGTCTGGTCCCTCTGAGGACAGCACATACTCATGTGATACATTTTCTTCCTCCTTCTAGGGTATTGAGGAAATCTTACACAGGTATGTCCCATCCTTGAAGCCTTGAGGCAGTGCTATAAGAGATAGTAGGGCCTGGCCAGAGCCAGAAGTGGGGAAGGTGACCCAGTACCTACAGAGAAGCAGGTGCTGGTCCACAGTCTTGTCCCTCTTACATGGATTGGCTAAAGAAGCTTTGTTGATCTTTCATTTTTCTTCTTTTTGAAAAATTGGTCAAACTCAGTTTAGGTACAGGTATAACCAAAAAGAATTTCAGGTAAAGTTATAAAATATATGGTTTCAAGTAGATCACTCAAGGAAGGAAAAAGACTACCCAGAGGCTCCCAGCTCTGAGTTTCAGCTTTTCTCCTTGGTGGCACTTCCTCTCCCAGTTTCACATGCATGTCTGACCCTCCCCACAGTATGGGGATGTGGGCGTTCTCACCTCTGCACACAGTTTGAGGCTCAGCCATATAATCATCACATCTCTGCCTTGCTGGGGAGGGGCATTTCACTATGTCCCTGGCCAAGCCCCTCTTTCCCGAACTCAGAGAAGGCCCGTGTGGCAGAGCCAGGACTCCTGGCCACAAGGCTCCCCGTCCTCTACCAGGAGCAAGTCTTGGAGCCTGCAGAGGCCAGAACCAGTGTCCCTGGAGCTGAAGACAGATTGCCGTGTGCTGGGGCTAAGAGGAATCCTGAAGACTTATGCAGGTAATGGATGCTGGGGGACTGTAGGGGGTGGTGAGAGGTGCCCTCCAGATGCCCCCTCTAGCTTCCTCCCCCCATCATTGGGAAATCTGTGGCTGTATTTGTCAGAGAGACTTCTCCGGTGCCCCCGGCTCCATATCAATGTTACCAGCCAGGTCCTTTTTCCCTAGCCGATGTGTGCCTGGATCCCGACACTGCTTATTCCCGCCTTGTCGTGTCCGAGGACAGAAAACGTGTGCACTATGGAGACACCAAGCAGAACGTGCCTGACAATCCCGAGAGGTTTTACCGCTACAACATTGTCCTGGGCAGCCAGTGCATCTCCTCAGGCCGGCACTACTGGGAGGTGGAGGTGGGAGAAAGGTCTGAATGGGGCCTGGGAGTTTGTAAGGAAAGCGTGGATCGGAAGGAGGTGGTCTATTTATCCCCACACTATGGGTTCTGGGTGATAAGGCTGAGGAAGGGAGATGAGTACCGAGCAGGCACCGATGAGTACCCCCTCCTGTCTCTGCCAGTCCCTCCTCGCCGGGTGGGAGTCTTCCTGGATTATGAGGCCCATGACATCTCCTTCTACAACGTGACTGACAGCGGCTCCCACATTTTCACTTTTCCCCGCTGTCCCTTCCCTGGGCGCCTCCTGCCCTATTTTAGTCCTTGCTACAGCCTGGGGGCCAATAACACTGCCCCTCTGGCCATCTGTTCCCTGGACGGGGAGGACTAAGAGAGCTACCATCCTGGCCAGAGGCCTCGCAGTTTGTCCTGGCCTGCTCAGGTCTTGGAGGACCCTGCCACTGACAAGTGGCCCCTTGCACTGAGCTGAGCCTAGATCCAGGGATTACTCTCCCTGACCCAGTGGTCTTTTGCTACTAGGCCAGTGTCTGTCACTAAAGCATTCATGTGAAAAACCAGGAACCTAGTCAAATGAGTGCTGCGCCCCATGAGGGAGATGTGATAGGGCTGCTAGTGAGGGTCAGAGCAGTTCTAAGGCAACTTGTTAGGGTTGTCCGTTCTCTAGCTCACAGCCCTCTTCCCTGGTTTCTATCCAGTGCCATAATTAAGTCAGTGAGGATGATAGAGTGAATACAGTCTTCACAAAACCTTTAAATAGGGTTTACCAACAAGCCAAAAGAACACTATCCATATCCAAAGCTGGTTACTATGCTGAGACCACTCAGGGGCTGCTTTCCCTGTGGTTTGTTGCAACTGAGCACCCTATATTTGACCCAACTCTCTGACCCCCTGACTAGAGAAATTTAGTGCAGCAAAGAATATAGGACCTGCCCAGGCCACCCTCTGTCATCCTCTCTCTGAGCACAAGCTGGGAAGATCACTGTTTCTCAGACTCTAAGGAGACCGGTGTCCAAGTCCTACCCTTTTCTACAGTGGAAGGATCAGAAAACCTGTGAGCCTTAGTTTTTGTATTTTCACTTTATGGATAAGGAAACAAAAAATGGTCTTAATGAAGCAAGTTATCTCTCATAAGGCTGTTGAAGATAAGAAGATTATGAAAATTATAAAGTGTTTTTCACATTCAAATGAAACAAGATTGACAAACTCACTTCTCAGGTTACGTGTCTGCATATCATTCATTACATTTGGGTCTGAATCATCTCACTTGTTTGAAAGGTTTAAGTGTTCTCATTGGAAAAATTGGTGTAATTCAGCATAAAATCGCATATTCTGCCAGATAGGACTGCTGTACAGATCCCAGATCCATCCCATGCTTTTGTTCCTTTCTCAGGGATGGAGGCAGGCAGGCCTATGGTAACCTTCCCATCATGTCCAACATCTTTACAACAGTGCCTTTGTCTGTTAGGGGCCCTCCTCACAGTCTAGAGCCCTGCAGGCAGAAAGGTGCCCATACCAGTAGCACACTGTGGGCCACAGTAGAATATTGTGCATCTGATTACATGTGTTTGGCTTTGGATTAGAATGTGGACTGTCACCTCAAAGTGAAAGATAGATAATTAAAAAAATAATAAAATAAAATAAAACAAGTGAACAGGAAGAAAGGCTCTCGCACCAGCTAGTTCGGCTAAAATTTGGGTCTTTTGATGTCACCAAGGGAATCTTCATGGTTCTGGAAACTACATTATATTCCCCCTGTCTTTCTCTTCTCTGAATCTATGGCAGAAAGAGGAACAGGGAAGAGAAATGCAGGGAAAAAGAATGGGACTAGATACCAAAAAGCCAATTTGGGAGCCATATATTATAATGAAAGGGAATCAAGGCTCTCTATCTGGACAATTAACCATAAAGTGATTGTTATATGTGGCAGGGAAGGTTGTACCAAAATAATTTACTAAAAGTCTTAAGGGTGTGATGTGGGAGTGATTGTAGCTGGAAATAAACTGTGAGGCAAGCAAATGAGAATTACTGGCTCTGCTTATTGAGAGGGGCTACATTATGTACAACATCTTGTGTCATCACCATGATGCTGCATAACACAGGCTCTCGTGGAGTTCAGGCTTGAAGATAGTGATCATTGGGTTAGGACTGGGCAACAAAATAGACCCAAGATTAGGTATAGGCAGAAGCAAAGTAGCTTCAATTGGCTATGGTGAAGAATATTAAAAATTGTGTTTCTACTTGAATTGAATTGGCTGTTCATGAATGAAGGAGGTAAAACAAGCAAAAATGAAGACATAAACTCATTCTAGCCACTGAGCTTTCAAGTTATTCCTTGAGAATTAGCAGTTGAAGGAGAGACGTTTCCATCAGCCGCTTGGTGGGGAACGCGCTGGTGAGTCACAGACCTGGTCCTGGCAATGGGTGGGGCCTTTCTACATTAGAGGGACCAGGTGTCTATTTGTGAGGTGAGCCCCTGGGAAGTAGAGTTGGGAAAGAGGTCATGAGGAAGCACTTCCAGTTATGTCCCTGGACACTTAGAGGAGAGCTGGGATAAATCAATAAATATTGTTCTTTTACTATGGTCTTATTAGAACAAATTTTGGAAGGTTCCTAGCAAAAGAGGATTATTATATATTAAATTCATTCAAACCTGGAATGAATTAAGGAATGAAATACATTCATTTATAATGTACTATCTTTGGTTTGTTTAGTACATTCATAAGCTGCTTTGGGTACTATGATTACTTGTTAGAAGAATTACAAGGTTAAACAATGCCATGTTATTTCATATTGTCTGATTTTTAAGACCAGGCAAGAAGGTTGAAGTTTTTTAGTGCATGAAAATGTTTTCTAAAGGGTAGTTTCTTTTATCCCCTTCTAAGAACTACATGAAGAAAAGGACCTTGTTTTTCTGGTTCACCATTATTGTATCCTGGGGATGGTCCCCCCCCCGCCCCCCCGTGGTTTAAATATTTAAGTGAGGGAACATTCATTGATATGTCTAGAATCAAAACAAAAAAAAAGCTCTTCCTGCCTAAAGGGGGCAGTAAAAACTAGATGATACTTAATTATCCTTATGTTCAAATACTAATTTAATGGATCATTTCTTCTACTGTGACTTTCAGACGTGGTCCAGAAGAGGAGGAGGCAGGTAGCCACGCTGAGGTGGTGCCTGCACGGCTCCCCGTGATGCCCAGGGCGGCATCCCCAACATCACGCACTTATTCATTACGAGGCAGGAATGAGCTTTTCTCATCCTTTTTTACTAGCAGAGAAACCGAGGGCTGCTATGCCTGAGCATTAAGGGTGAAGGCAGCTAAAAGGGTAAAAGGGTTGGGTCTTACAAAAGGAAAACACAGAAGGGCAAATCCATGAGTTTAAAACTCCCCACAGGAAATCCAGTCTGCCCTTTTTCAAGCAAGGTTGGTTGTAATCTTTTAAAATCCAAACATTAAGTGTCTACTGTGGGTCCCAGGCCCTAGGTAAATGAACACACATTATTTCATGTGTCTGGGCAGGGGCCGTATCTCAATGTCTTATGAGAGGCACAGGACTTTTGTTTAGGGGTAGCCATGGCAAGGAACCAGTACACTTTAGGAAGTATGTAGTTCAGTAAATATTTGAGTACTAACAGTGAGTTCCATCTAATTTCAGGGAATTCCTCTGAGAATGAAACACAGAGCGGGTAGGGCAGACTTCCCGATGGAAATGCTAGGAAGAAATTTCTGTTTTGGGTGTAGGCAGGACTATACATTTGTTGCCTTACATCTGACTCTTTAATGCAGCTAATATTTCATTGATTTAATGGACATAGTCAATTTGTTAGGTTGCTTATGGAAAAAGAATAGTGTGACTTTTCAAAATGAGTATCTTACCAAATATATTTAACAACCTTTTGTTTGTATGTAAAGGTTTACAAGGGACAGAGAGTTTCTTTTTACTGCTCTTTGGGACCTCAGTGTGTCATTATCACATTTTTAATAGGATGATTCCTACTCTGCTATTCTTCAGAAATAGAATACATTCTTGGTAGGTAAACAAGTCCAATATTAGCAAGAGAGATGGATGGATACTAAGTTGTTAAGCAGCTGGTCTATTTAAAAGTGTTATCATATGATTATGAATCTATATAGGACTATCCCTTAAAATTATGGAATTAGAAATGTATTAAATATATTTTTAAGTACATACAATATGTCAGAGGTTATATTATATGCTTTCCATTCATTTTTTTAACCTACAATACCCTCTATTAATTAACATCGAATCCCCTATTAGTAGAAAGGAAATGGTAAGACTCAGATACTTTAACTTGCTATGGACATAGTTTCTTCTTGCACTTTGAAAATTAACACTAGGAAATTATCATTTTATTAAGATTTTCAATTCCAAGTCAAATATAAGTACCCCTCATGTATGAGATCTTTTTCCTTTAATGTATACAAATTACTCACTTTAAGACTTTCTGAAAAGGGGAAAAAACAAAAACAAAAATCATATAATCATCCAGAAACCCTGCAAACAGTAAGGACATTTCAACTTCTTCATCTATATTGTTCTCTGTGAACCTTCACATCTGAGAGCACACCTCCTAAGAGGTGCCCAGAAGAAGAAAAACCAATGTTATATTCAATCCTTCTCCTGTATGCCTTAAGGAAAAGTTAAGCAGAGCAGAACTAGTAAGCAAAAAGAGCTTTCCAAAACCAAAGTCATGTGGACATAGCTTTTGTTGCTTAAACACAAAAAGCTGCTAACTTTTTGTTACACTAACTCCAACTAGCTTAACAATAGAGGATAAATTAATAGGATATAGAGATATTTTATAGAACTTAATGGATGTACCTGAGTTTCCAAAGTGATTTGGAATCAGAGAACAAGAGGCTTATTCTTTTCATCCCATCCTGCTAATTGTTTTCTCTTGCTGTAGGCCAGTTTCCTCTTTCCAGGTTCATGTGTTATAAAATGACCACCATCACTGATTCCGAGTCTCCCCAGATAAACTGGAATTCTTGTTCACTGAAGGATTCTGGTGTAGGTGTCAGCACATGAGTCAAATTGAATAGATTCATCACTGGGCCAGAGGGTAGGGTCATATTCTAATACTTACTCCATATAATCACATGAAGTGAGAAGCAGTTCTGAGAAAATCAGCCAGGTTTGTTTGGGGATACAAAACAGTTGATTTCTTCGGCAGATAAACCGGTAGGACGTTAGGTTAGAAATATGGGTTAGAATCTAAAGAAAGAAAAGTCCCAAACCTGTATTCTCTACCCACAAGTGTCTCTGTTTCAGAGACTGGCTTACTAAAACCATGGAAAATGTTTCCAGAATATCAGAAATATTTCATTCACATTCTTGCTAGGAATTGAAACGCTACACAAGGCTACCCTTTACAGATTCATCTGAGAATTCCAATAGCACCAGTGTAACCAGTGCAGTTCCACCGACCTCTAAGGCATCTTTGAAGTTGGCTAGAATGCTCAAGGTTTGAACAGAGGTTGTGTTTTCATGAACCCAGGTTGGAGTGGCCAAAGAGCCAGCGCATCAGCAAACTCCATATTCTCTCCCTCATTTGTTTGGTCCTCATGCCATAGATGATGGGGTTTAAGGTGGGTGGGATGACCAGGTACAAGTCAGCTAACAGCACCTGGGTGTGCAAGGGCACTACATCCTGCCCTAGCCAGGCTACATAGACGGATACTATCCCAGGTAGGTAGTACAGAGCCATAACTCCCACGTGGGAGCCACATGTGCTTAATGCTTTCAACTGAGCATTCCTTGAGGAGAGACCAAATACTGCCCTGAGAATCAAGATATAGGAGGCAGCAATGAAGACCACATCACAGCCCACAATAATGG
>CAUYPO010070996.1:0-10179 GCA_963574435.1 Cheirogaleus major
TTGAGAAGGATGGTATCCTTCCTAACTCATTGTACGAAGCCAATATCACCTTGATTCCAAAACCTGGAAAGGATGCAACAAAAAAAGAAAATTACAGACCAATATCCCTCATGAATACAGATGCAAAAATCCTAAACAAAATTTTAGCAAATAGAATTCAGCAGCACATCAAAGAATGTTTATGTTCAATGTTAGTATTGATATGTGAGATCTTGTTCTCTTCATCATGTTAAATGATACATATTTGCTTTATTTTTCACACTTGTGTTAATATAATATAAAAGCTGTGATCTTTAACTTTTGGGTGTTTTTACAGTGGTGGGTATCTATTGTTCTTTTCCATGTATAGATCACTTTTAAGCATTTCCTTCAGGGTAGGTCTAGTGGTGACAAATTTCTTTAGCATTTGCTTGTCTGGGAAAGACTTTATTTCCCCTTCATTTATGAAACTTAGTTTTGCAGGATATAAAATTCTTGTCTAATAGTTATTCTCTTTAAGAAGACTAAAAATGACCCCTTGATCTCTTCTGGCATATGAGATCTTTTCCAAGAAGTTTGCTATTAGTCTGGTATGTTTTCCTTTGTAAGTCAGTTGTTCCTTTCATCTAGTAGCTAGTAGGATTTTCCCCTTCACTTTGATTTTGGCCATACTAATGACTATATTCACTAGTGATGTACTATTTGCTATGAATCTTCCAGCTGTTTTATGACCATCTTGTATTTGGATATCTGAATCTTTCGCAATACCAGGGAAATTTTCCTCAATTATTCCCTGACATAGATTGTCAATGCATTTTGCTTTTTCTTCTTCTCTCTCAGGGACACCTCTGATTATTATAGTAGCTCACTTTACATAGTCTTATATTTCTGTAAGTGATTGTTCAATCCTCTTTATTCTTTCTTCTTCATTTTTTACTCACTAGGTTAATTCTAAAGCCTTATCTTCAAACTCTGAAATTCTTTCTTCTGCTTGTTCTAGTCTCTCATTAAACTTTCTGGTATATTTTGAAATTCCCTAAATAACTGTTTCACTTATTTGAGTTCTGTTATATTGTTTCTTATGTTATCTTTCTCTTTTCTGAATTTTTCAATTATTTTCTAAATTGTAATTTTGCTTTCTTTGTGTTGGTTTTTAACTTTCTTATCAATCCCATTCATCTTACTTACCATAGATACTTTGAATTCCATATCTGACATTTTGACAGTTTCCTTTTGTTTGGAGTCTGTTTCTGGAGAGCTATTTTGGTCATTTAGGGGTATCAAAAATGTATGTTGTTTCATGTTGCCAGATTTATTATGCTGGTTCTTTCTCATCAGAAATCTCTTTCTAAGCTCAAGAGGGATAACTTGCTGGTGGACCTGTTCTCCTCTGCTGGGAACTCTCTTACTTAGTGAAGAGATAATAAGATCCCTGGATGGCACACTTGAATCCTACTCCTGAAGATTGACTCATCAGGGAGTAGTGGATGCACTGAGAGTCTGTAATTCAGCTGTTCTCCTGCATCACCCTGTTCCTCTGTGCTTTTCATCATCCAAGCTGGAACTGAGGAATATTAGTGCAGAGTGGTATGTTGGCCTCAGGCCACTTTAGGAAGCTCAGGTGGGGGCTGGGCATGTCTCTCTCCATGGAGGCAGGTGGTGTGGGAGTTTTCTCTGCCCATGTCTCCTCATGGCAGTGGCAGTGGCAGCTGGTCAAGGCTATTAAAACAGTGGCTGTGGGTGCCAAAGCTGTAGGTATTCACTCTACACAGGTTCAGGGGCACTGGTAGCATGTGGTGGCAACATGAGTTAGGCTAGGTTACAGTGGAGGGGCAGTATGTGCCTGCTGGGGTTTTGGAGGCACATGGCACACTGAGAGTGAGTCACAGCAGCTGGGGCTTTTCCTCCACCTATGTCTGGTGGAAGCAGCAGCTGTGGTGCTCCTCAGGTGTGGTGGCAGTGGTGCTATGGATAGCAAATGGCAGTACCTGATGCTAGGGGGTGTGGGCACCTGCTCTGCTCAGATTCCCCAGTGGTTGGGGGGCACACGACAACAAGTCACAGGTCCTATGAGAGTGCCTGCTCTGCTTTTTCCTCATGGCCCACCAAGGATAATGGGAAGGTGGCCACAGTGAAGCCAACCCCTGTTTTGACCCAGTGTTCTGGAGCTTAGAGCTCAGAGTATCATCAGTTGCAATGACCTGGTATCAGAAGCTTGCAAGATCCTGCTCTCCAGTGCAGTGCAGCTGCACAGTCTTCAAGCAACTCCCTAATCAGTCCAGAGGCCTGTTGTGGTGGTAACGGTGGTGGTGGTGGTGGTGGTGGTGGGAGGCTCACAGATTGTGTTGCAGTTTCTGAAGGGGTTATGTGGAGCCCCATGGTTCTCTCCTCTGTCTGTCCCCTACAGGAGAGTGCCTTCTCCAGGTATGTTTGATACTGCTGAGTGGTTCACTTCACTTCTCTCTCTTTCACTTTAGGTGCCTCCATTCACTCCTCTGATGATTCACGATGCTCTCTCTAAGATGATCCATCCATAGCTGAACATCTACTTGCAACTTTCGATCCTCTCCTTGAGGACAGTGTGTGCAGGGTGTTTTTAGTCCACGATTTTCAATGAAATTTTAAACATTAAACATTTAATAGTTAAAAATAACCAATTTTAAACATTTTAAGCAATAAAACCACTGGAAAATATTTAGCAGTGTCCCTTATTTCCAGTCTTAAGTATTTTAATGAAACATGCTCACTTTGAACCTCTGAGAAAGAGAAGAGTTATGTTTCATTTGCCTTAGAAAATCAGTTAAGGAATGAAGAGGTAGGTTAAAATACTTTACAAAATGTACTGGAACATTAGGCATATCTTATGAAACCAATAGTAAACAAATGGCCATACTTCTGGACTTTCTTCTGCCTAGTAGGAGAAAAAAACAGTGTTTTTAAATAGTTTATTTTTAATAAATGACAGTTGGATATCAGAGATGTCAGTGAATTAGCTGCCTACCCTAGATGCAAAGCATTTTTTAACTTTTGAGTGATAATCATGAGAACACTATCACTTTTTAAAAAGACATCAACATTTTAGAAAAGCAAAGGAGGTTCATGTTGATATTAGATATTTAAAGTCCCATTGTATGCCCATAGGAATTCACCTTTTAGCGAGTTTGTACATTTAAAAGAAATGACAGATGTGAAATGTCTTTTCTTCTCTAGCGTGGGCAATAGATAGCCACAGCTGTTGGAGTCACAGTCTAGTCTCAGTCACAGAATTATTTTTCTCTGCTTCCTGACTATGCATTCATTGTCTCAGTGGCCATGATACAGAAACAGGGCTTAATCATTGTCAAAGCTAGGTATTTTGCTCATGAATGTACATGATGCAAAGTTTTAAGTATTTTCATCCCAACACTTGGTAAAAACATATAAAAAACTTTATTCCTCAGAATAAGGAAAATGATACAAGTAGGGTCTAAAAGGAGGGTGAATACCATATAATAAGTTTCTATGCTCACAGCTGGGGAATTATATATTCATTAATCAGACAGAGAGGCATTATTTTTTCTCAAAGCCTAAACTTCACTTGCAGGAAAGGAGTATTTAAGGGGATGTGACTTGGCCCATCTTTATCACATTTCAGTCCCACAATAGCAGCCTTCAAGCCTTTCCTTACTGGAACCAGCAACCACAGGGAGTATTGGGTGTGTTAGAATTGCCATATATAGCCTGTGTCAGTTATGTGTATTCTGTTTGTGTCAATTTCTTTCAAATAGAATATGACCAGTTGCCTTTTGCAAAAATAACCGGGTGTAAGGTTTTATCTGCCTATCACATGATGGGGTGACACAAAAACATTTTTTTTCCTTTTTTTAGTGTTGTTTTCTGCCAGGATCAATACAAAAATTGCAAAGATAAATGGACAGTGGCTGTGTCCCATGAGGGAAGAGTCAAATAACTTGAATCCTTCATACCGTTCCAGGTGTCACAACTGTTTTTGTCACTCGAGATTACTCCTGGTTTCTTGACCAGCAGGCACAGAGTCCTGAGATGTCACATTAAAGGTATGTGTTCATACTTAGTTTTACTATATAGTTCACCTGAGATTGACCTGAAGGGAACCTTCTGGACACAGAACCAGGAAAATACTAGGAAAGTCCACGTAAAAGACATGAAAAGGTCTTTAGCAGGCTATGAAATAACAAGAGCAGATACCACAACTTCAATGGCAGCTTTCATCTATATATGTTGGGGATAAGGGATGAGTAGGTAAGTCCTTACCCATCTAATTTAGAAGCTACCAGAAAACTGGCATTGCTGCACTGATGATATATTGGCTAGAACTTTGCTTTCTCCTCTTATTTTGTTCTTTTTCATCATCTTTTCCAGATTTTTAACCCCAATGACATAGGCAATCTTTCTTTTTTTTTTTTTGGTAGGGTATGATATCAGGTGTAGGAAACTCAATTTCCTCTTTGAGACTTGCTAAAGCTATGCCCTGATTAAAAGATGGATTTTACCTTCCAAGTTTTGTGTAAGCAGTTACATACAATGTCTGAATGGAGAGGAATGAGAAAGGCTCTCTATCTTAAAAACAAAAGCTTATATTGTATTAGAGATGGATGACCACACTAGAGATGATTTATTTTACTGATCACATACATTAGTTTGTCAAAACTTTTTTGTTAATTGGGACATTGAAAAATAAAACAATATTTTTTTTTCCCAAAGAAGACATACAAGTAGCCAACAGGAACAAGAAAAATGTTTAACATCACTAATCATTAGGGGAATTCAAATCAAAACTATAGTGAGATATTATCTCACCCCAATTAGAATGGCTATCATTAAAAAAATAACAAATGCTAGCAAGGATGCAGAGAAAGGAGAATGCCCATACACTGTTAATGGCAATGTAAAACAGCACAGCTCTTATGGAAAATAGTATGGAGGCTCCTCTAAAAAACCTAAAATTAGAACTACCACGTGACCCAGCAATCCCACTGTTAGGTATATACTCAAAAGAAAAGAAATCAGCATATTGAAGAAATGTTTGCATTCCCATGTTTATTGCATCACAATAATAAGATATGGAATCAACTGAATTGTCCACCAATGGATGAATGAATAAAGAAAATGTGGTGTGTGAGAGTGTTGGTGTGTCAGATATAAATAATTGGTTTAACTTTTCTACTAGTGATTCATTTATTTATGGAATTATACTGCCCATGTTTGAAGTGATGTCTTCATACTCTAAATATGAATGAAAAGGTAGATTGATAGTTAGAAGAAAGCAAGGTGATATATTTTTAAAATGGAATAAGATGTGCTAAACAAATCTCTTTTCTCTGTCTCTTCCTGTCATGCTGGGATTGACTGGCCTGAAGTTCAGTGAAGAGCCAAAGGTCTTGCACACATTAGTAATATTTATATTCTGATTTTAAAAGAAATAAAATTTAGTATGGATCTATTACAAAACACAGAAAGGACTAAAAATGAGAAATATGACTCATTATCCTCCCAACCAAAGGTTACTACTTAACAATTTTGGTGTGCTTCTACCTTTATTCAAATAAAACTATTTGGCTAAATATTGTACACACTGTATTAAATCTTATACTTTTTTTACTTTATAAAAATAAAAGTGACCATTCAATTAATTAAAATCATTAATGTGTCAATTACTATATAATTTTAAAAATATAGATGCACTATAATTTAGAAATTTCCTATTGTTGGAGAGATAACTTGGTTATAATATTTTGCTATAACAAATACTGCCACATTGAATCATTCTCTGTTTAAGGATTATTTATGTTTGGTAGCCTTTCCTCAGGGTAGACTCCCCAAAGTGAAATTATTGAATTGAAAAATATAAATATAAATATTTTATAGTCCTTTAGAAAATATTGACAAGTTTCCTTAAAATACTTTTAGCTTATTTTTACTTAACTCTACTGAGAAAAAGGTGGATCTGAGCATATGAGCATTTTAACATTTTCTGAGTAAGTCTCCTATTTCTCTAGCATGCCAAACTATTACCGTTTTTATGATTGTTTGTGAGATGGGCAATGTCATAAGAAAGAAAGTTATCAGTTTGCTTCTTTAAGTAATGGAGACAATGGTAATGAGTAATTCTTATGCTTAAGTACTTCCAAGAATGCATGAAGGATAGCTCTCTACCCTAAGTGTTGGACAGTTGTATTTACTGGTAAGGTTTCATCACATTTCAAAAGCAGTTTTCTCCTTTCTTCATCTGTACAAATTCTTTTGATACTTGGCATTAGACATGTCTAGAAGGTGTTCAGATGATTTGAAAATTCTGTGATTAAAAGGGAATGAAAATTATTCTAATAAAAAGTGGTAAATGTATACCATGGAGTTCTATTCAGCCACAAAAAACAATGGTGATATAGCACCTCTTGTTATATCCTGGATAGAAATGGAACCCATTCTACTAAGTGAAGTATCCCAAGAATGGAAAAAGAAACACCACATGTACTCATTATCAAATTATTTTTAACTGATCAACACTTAAGTGCACATATAGTAATAACATTCATAAGGTGTCGGGTAGATGGGAGGGATAGGAAGGGATGGGTATATACACAGTTAATAGGTTTGGTGCACAGCATCTGGGGGGTGGACATGCTTGAAGCTCTGACTCGAGGTGGGAGGGTGAGCAAGGGCAATATACTTAACCTTAACATTTGTACCCCCATAACATGTTAAAGTAAAAAAGAAAATTAAAAAATGATTTTAAACATACCAGACCTGTACATCTGAATAAATGATATATTTTTAAAGAAGGTAAATTGTGTAGTTACACATTTAATCCAATCGTACTATCAATAATCTGAACATTGGTAGAAACATTATATTTGAAGGACCTTCAGAGCCATGTTCAAAATTTATACTCTAATATTCAAATACATTTATAAGTTATTTTTAATTCAGCTATCTATTATAAACTTAAGTACTAGTATCTACAGGTTAGGTCATGACACTAGAAGAAATTATAACAAAATCTAAGTGTTTTAAAATAGCAGGGGGGCATAATGGTGGACTAGAAGCAGCCCACACAATGCAGCACTCACAGAGAGAAATGAAAGTTGCAAATAGATATCCAACTTTGGATTGATCATCTGAGTGAGAGCTCTGGGAATCCATAGAGAGGAGGCAGAGCAAAGTAATGAAGACAGAAGTGGATCCACTGATGAACTGATGGACATTTGCGTTGATTCCACATCTTTGTAAATGTGAATTGTGCTGAAATAAACATTAGAGTGCAGGAGTCTTTTTGATAAAATGACTTAATTTCCTTTGAGCAAATATCCAGCAGCGGGATTGCTGGATGAAATGGTAGGCCTACTTTTAGTTCTTTGAGGAATATTTTCAATAGTGGTTGTAGTAATTTGCAGTCCCACCAACAGTGGATAAGCATTCTTTTCTCTTGGCATACACACCAGCATCTGTTGTTTTTGAACCTTTTAACAAAAGGCCATTCTAATTGTGGTAAGGTGATATCTTTCTTTTGGTCTTGCTCTGTTGCCTGGACTACAGTACCATGGCATCAACCTAGCTGAGAGCAACCTCAAACTCCTTGGCTCAAGAGATCCTCCTGCCCTATGCTCACAAGTAGCTAGAACTACAGGCATGCACCACCATGCCCAGCTAATTTTTCTCTATTTTTAGTAGAGATTGTGTCTCACTCTTGCTCAGGCTGGTCTCGAACTCCTGAGCTCAAGCAATCCTTCTGCCTTGGCCTCCCAGAGTGCTATGTTTAAAGGCATGAGCCACCATGCCAGGCTCATTGTGGTTTTAATTTGCATTTCTCTGATGATTAGTGATATTAAACATTTTTATATGTTCATTAGCCATTCGGCTATCTTCTTTTGAAAAGCATTTGTTCATGACTTCTGCGCACTTTATAATGGAATTGTATGTCTTTTTTCTTGCTGATTTGCTTGGGTTCTTTGTAGATTCTGGTTGTTAGCCCTGAACTGGATGTATAGCTTGCAAATATTTTCTCCCATTCTGTAAGTTCAATATTTGCTCTGTTAATTATATCCTTAGCTGTGTAGAAGCTTTGTTTTCATGTTGATCCAGACTGGTATTTATTTACATTATCAAGTGTTCTACTTTACAAGTGCATTGAAGATAAACCCAATATAGCATATTTTGTGAGAGCTTCCACATTTCCAAGGAGAGGACTTCATTACTAATCCCTTGCCATTCATTATCTTATTATTTGAACAGTTGCACTTTAAAACACTGTAGAACAATCACTCCATTTCATCCTGCAATTCTCTGTACTCCACAGCATGACTCTATAGATACCTCATTACTCTTCAGTTTCTTCCAATCCCTACAACTTTTAAAAGTGGCCACCTCTGGCTTTCTATTAATCACCATAATACTGAGACAAAGACAAAAAAGCAAACATATTTAGCTAATTATTCAAAGGATACAAAATTACAGTTACATAGGATAAATAACTGAAGAGATCTAATATAATATGCAGCATGAGGATTATAGTCAATAATATTGTATTACATAATGAAAATTTGCTGAGAGATTTTACGTGCTATTACCACACACACAAACTCACACACACACACACACACACAAAAGGTAACTATTTGAGGTGAAGTATATGTTAATTTGTTTGAATGTAGTGATCATTTCACTATACATGTATATTTCAAAATACCCTTCTATACACCTTAAATGCACATAATAAAAATTAGTTAATCTTATCTTTATTGGTAAACTGTTAAATCTCCAAAACAAATACCTTATAAAATCTCCTGAAGAATGAAATTTTGAGTAAGAAGCTTGTTTTAATTTAATCAATCATATTTATTTGTATTTGTTGTTGCTGTGATTGCTATTGGGGTCTTATTCAGAAATTCTTTGCTTAGGCTGATGTCTAGAATAGTTTTTCCAACATTTTCTTCTAGAATTCTTACAGTTTCGTGCCTAACATTTAAGCCTTTTATCCACCTTGAATTAATTTTTGTGAGTGGTGAGAAATATCCATCCAATTTCATTCTTCTGCACATGACTATCCAATTCTCCAAGCACCATTTATTTACTAGGGTTTCCTTTCCCCACTGTATGTTGTTGTCTGGCTATATGTGGATGGTTTTATATATGGGTTCTCTGTTCTCTTCCATTGATCTATGTCTCTATTTTTGTGCCAATACCATGTTTTTTGGGTTACTATAGCCTTGTAGTATAATTTGAAGTCTGGTAATGTGATGCCACCAGATTTGTTACTTTTGCTTAAAATTGATTTGGGTATTCAGGCTCTTTTCTGCTTCCAAATGAAGCATAGAATTATTTTTCTAGATCTGTGAAATATTGTCGGAAGCTGTCCCGGACACGGGAGAGTTGGGGTACGGCTGCTGCCCAGAACACTGGGGTCCTCATGACATAGCACTGGCCCTAGCTCATAGCTCTGACATTCTTACCCTTCCACTTAATTAGAGGGCGCTGGAGACAGTGCAGCTGCGGTCATAGAAAGGTCACTGAAGCAGCCACCTGCACATAACTCTCCTTGACCATTGTGCCCTTTAGGCCTGGGCATTACTTACTCCAGGCTGCAGAGTTACTAGAATATATGCCCAACCCAGAGCGGCATAAGAGTCATACATTCCGGCTTAGGTTGACCTAACTATTAGGGTTGCTGCTTGAAGGCATAACAAAGAGTTTGATCTTCTGCACAGTAGCGAATGTTGCCCAGCCCCACAGCCCTGGGGTCTGGAGTCCACTTGATAAACACCTTGCCCTTATGGGGTACCGCCTGAGCTCATGGGATGGCTGTTTAGCCTACGACAGGTAATCCCCTCATGCAGAGGGGGGTCAACCTAAGACAAGGCGCAGTCACGGGGGACCAGGCTGGAAGGATTGGGAACAAAGTTCCCCTTTTTGTGGCTGCATTGCTTGTCTGTGCTTCTCAAGCTCTGGCTTATGGCCGTAGGCTTAAGCAACCCATTAAGACCCCGAGTCTTGGGACATCTGTGCCCTTAGGCTACGTGTTCCGGAATCTATGGCCATTATTGCAATGCCTGGGTGGTCACGTATAAGGAAGTAACTTTGGATATAAAGTGACCTAACTGTTTTGGGTAAACAAAGGCTTTGTGATGTTAGTTTATAACCTAAAACAAGGACTTTCTGGCTTCTAGCTATTTTGAAGTAAACACT
>CAUYPO010070997.1:0-16709 GCA_963574435.1 Cheirogaleus major
ACAGGCAGGCGCCAGCCATGCCCGGCTAATTTTTTCTATATATTTTTAGTTGGCCAATTAATTTCTTTCTATTTATAGTAGAGACGGGGTCTCACTCTTGCTCAGGCTGGTCTTGAACTCCTGACCTTGAGCGATCCTCCCACCTTGTCCTCCCAGAGTGCTAGGATTACAGGCGTGAGCCACCACGCACGGCCTCTTAATAGTACTTTTAAGGGTATTAGCCTTATAATAATTCATTAAGCTACAGATTCTTTTACATATATTTCTGTATCTGTATTTTACTTTACAACAAAAATGTTAAAAGAAAAACAGTCTGCCAATTCCATTCTTTGAGTAGTTAAAAAATGTAAAGAGATCACATAAATGACTAAAAATTATACTGTTACAAAATCAAGGCAAATATCCATAGAAAAAAAGGAAAGCAATAGTACACCCAGCAAGTTTTAGTAATGTTCTAAAAATATGTATTTTATATTAACATAAGGCAATTTTTACAAATAGTCTGAAAAATAATTAAGAAAAAAAGAGGTAAGATATTTGGATCAATGAATTAGAAGAAAATATACCTTGTTATCTAAATATCTTTATGAAAACCAACAAATGAGGAATTCATGTACAATCTTAAAATTAGAGTAAGTTTCTTTATGACAATTACATTTAACAAGTACAAAGACAGAGAGTTTACCTTTTTAAAACTGAAAAGACAAAATTTAACTATTAAAAAACATTATGCACAAACATCACAAACACAGCCTGAGAGTTTTGGGGAAAGTACTAACCAGTTACTGCCAGCAGCTGTGAAACTCTCACCTCCATTTCCTCCCGATGAGACCTGTCTCTATCTTCAAATTCACGTGTTCTTCTCCGAGCCTCTTCAAAAGCCTGTTGTGCTAAAGCATCCTCCTGCTGTCAGAATACATGAAATACCTCTTTTAATTGTGATTTATAATAAAAATTTTAAATTTGAGGATGTTATCTTTTGAAAGAAACAAACAGCAGAACATTTCTCAAAACAGCAACACCATTTTAAAAAACCTAATGACAGAGATATTATTTATTTATTTATTTATTTATTTATTCTGTTTTTAGGTGGCCAGTTAATTTTTTTTTTTCTTTTTAGTAGAGACGAGGTCTCGCTCATGCTGGTCTCGATCTTCTGACCTCGAGCAATCCACCCGCCTCGGCCTCCCAGAGTGCTAGGATTATAGGCATGAGCCACCTCGCCCGGCCGTGACAGAGATATTTTTTAAAGAAAAATGCAGTATTTTCATGTTTCATATTATCCCCTGGAAAGAGAAATCACATTAATGGTGTTCTAACAATTGAAAATGCTCTTCCTTGTTCTTTCCTTACCTCATCCTATTCACCAGAATAAAATCTTGATCAATACAGTATGTAAATCATATTAGAATAAGAAAAAAACTTGGTAAATATTAATACTTCTATCATTTGAGGATGAAAAAGGCCATCTCTAACTATGAACTAAAGCCAAAAATATAAAAGAGAAGATTAACAGAATTGACTATACATATGTTAGAAACGTTTAGACAACAAAAAGCAAATAAAAATCCAAGGGAAAAAAATTATTTGTGACATTTAACAAATCTATTTCAATCCTTTCCCAGTTAGTGGCTAAAGATCTACACATGAAGGAAAACCCAGGATCCCTCAAACCCATTGTATCTAAAAAGCCAACCAAGTTTAAACTTTCTCCTCTACTCTTCTTTAATCTCAGCTGGTGGCACCATTCACTCATTTCTACTAGAAACCCAAGTCATCTTTGACTCTTTACTCCTAGTATCCAGAGTTTATCAACCACTGAGTCCTATCCATTTGATTTCCTACATCCTTTTGGAATTTTTAGTCTCCTCTTCATTCCTATAAACCTTTTCCTAGTTCAGGCCCTTAAGAGCTCTTACCTAGACCATTGTAAGTCTCCTTAACAGTCTTTTCCTGCTTCCATTCTGTCACCCCCCAATTCACCACACAGCCAACCATCAGAGCGCATCTTCTCCAAAGCACAATCTGACAATGCCCCCAAACTTAAAAAAACGGTCAGGATGCTTGACTTTTGCAGTCACACAATTCTGGATACTAGGGTTTTCATTGATACACTTGAAGAAACTAAAAGATCCAAAACAATACTAAAAAAGTCATCAATACTACTCACTTTCCTAGATTCACTGCAGCAAGGGGTGGCCATGTTAACTCTAGTTCTACGCAATGAGACAGAAGCACAAGTCACCTAATGGGGCCTCCAAGAAAGTTGTTTATGAGACATCTCATCATTCCTCCTTCCTGGAAACTGATGAAATGCCCAGAGATGCAGCAGCCAACTTGCAAACATAATAATGAGGTTGTAGTCACATGCTGAGCATGGTACAGAAGAAATATGAAAAGACGCAGGGCCTCTGATAGTATAATTAAGTTCTATACCAGGCCTGGGCTGCTGGATATCTTCCTCTGTGTGATAAATCCCTTATTGGTCACTGTTAGTAGGGTTTAAAATTTTTTATTTTTATCTTGCTTAAAAAACAGCCTGATGGGTTTTTAAATACTTAAAATTTTCAGCAACATAATGTCTACATAATTTAAACAGAATTGAAAGATGTGATCAAATTCTCATTCTCATGTGCACTTACTGGCTTTATAAACCAGGACAAGGTATTTCATTTCTCTAAGCCTCAATAAACTCACATGTAAAATGGGCATAGTAATACTTTATAACAAGATAATACATACAAAGTGTTTATACATACTACCTGGTAGCATTTAGTAAATGCTATTATTTTACAAGCATTTATAGATATATAAAATTCACACATTTGACTAAACAAAATCACACATACCTACTATATTCCCAGAATGTACTACACAAGCTAGAGAGGTATCTGCAAAAGAATGCTATTCCTCACTCCCAAGGGTTTTTTATATTATTTACTTAGTTATCAACTGGGACACATATGCTGATGACAGGATAACCACTCTGTCCTGTGCATTCATTCATTCATCTTTTCATTTACTCCACAAATATTGAGCCTTTATTATGTCCAAGTCACTATGCTAGGTGCCCAGATATGGTATGAAAAAACAAATGGCGTTTTTTCTCATAGAGGTCCTGGTCTAGTGGGGCACGTGGACAAAGAACAAAATATTAACAAATAAATATAAAATTATCAACTGTGATGAAGTATAGTAGAGGAAAATTAAAGGATGAAATGAGAGCATATAACATGAGATGTGATCTAATTCCCTAAGGAAGTTATTAGCCACTAATGTGTATTCTCACAATGGTCACAGATTTTTCTTTTATTAAAAGAATAAGAAGGGCTGGGCACGGTGGCTCACGCCTGTAATCCTAGCACTCTGGGAGGCTGGGGTGGGTGGATCGTTTTAGCTCAGGACTTTGAGACCAGCCTGAGCAAGAGCAAGACCCTGTCTCTACCAAAAAATAGAAAAAATTAGCCGGGCATGGTAGCGCATGCCTGTAGTCCCAGCCACTCGGGAGGCTGAGGCAGAAGGATTGCCTGAGCCCAGGAGTTTGAGGTTGCTGTGAGCTAGGCTGATGCCACAGCACTCTGCTCCAGGCAGAGTGAGACTCTCTCAAAAAAACAACAACCAAAAAAACAAATAAAAGGCCCAAAGGTTACTTTGTCCTTCACACATGCACCCTCTGGGCCCTCACCAACCCAAGGCACTCAACGAGAGATGGGGATAGCAGCTGTTTGCAGAAGGGTGGGGCCAGGCTTCCCGTCCCTGGTCTGGGGGCCCTGAGGTCACCTTGGAGCCAGAGGCCAAAGCTCCATACAGAGGTGCACATTGCAAACAGAACCCTGTGGTGGCCCAGACCCTCTTACCAGCCCCAACTCCTGCCTTCCTGGTGCAGCAGCTGTGAGGTGCAGGCAACTCGGCAAGATGCCAGGGGCCCAGGACAGGGAGTGTGGCCCTCCAGCATCAGGGCTGCCTGGCCTCGTGGCCAGGAAAGGTGGGACTGC
The DNA here is from genome assembly GCA_963574435.1 of Cheirogaleus major. Lineage (NCBI taxonomy): Eukaryota > Metazoa > Chordata > Mammalia > Primates > Cheirogaleidae > Cheirogaleus > Cheirogaleus major. Next base: position 3,996 of record CAUYPO010070997.1, read on the forward strand.
AAGGCCCATTCCAAGTTGCTGGCCAAGCAGTGGGGAGTCTTTTTGAGGTGTTTAGGCCTGGGGGAACCCCAAGTCACCAGGTCCTAACGGTGGGGCAGCAGTTAGAAGCCAGGCCAGGCCTTGGGTCCAGTCGTTTCTTGGAATCCTTCACTTTCCCATTTATGTTCATTTCCTGAGGCCGCTTGCTCCACCTACCACAAATGTGGTGGTTCGAAACATCAGGAATTCATCCTTTTGGTTCTGGAGGTCCGAAGCCCGAGATGGTGGTGTCAGCAGGGTCACTCCAGAGTCTACAGGGAGGATCCTTCCCCGTCTTCCAGTTTCTGATGGTTATTGGCAATCCTTGGCTGTGGCGCATCACTTTAACCTGCTCTGTGGGCACATGGCTTCCTCCACTGTCACCTGTCCTCTACTCCCTTATACATGTGCCTACATTAAGGTCCTCCCAGACAGCGGGGACAGTGTCCCCATCTTACCCTCCTCAATCACCTCTGCCAGGTCCTTTTTTGCTGTACAAATGAACATGCAGAGGTCCCAGGGATGGGGTCAGATGTCTTCCGGGTGCCAGTTCAGCCCATCACCCCATCCCAGGGGGTCTGCCCATTCGGAAGGGGCTGTGCTGGCTCCAAGGACAGCACTGCTGTGTGGGAAGGCCTGGTGCCCCCCTGAAGGCCTGGCAGAACTGAGGCAGGACCAGGCATGAGAACCAGAGTGGGTGGGGGTTTGTGGGAGGGTGGAGGACAGGGAGCAGGTGGGCCTCACCGGCAGGAGTCAAAAGAGGCCAAGGTCACAGTCAGGAAGGTGCCACTGAACTGGCCAGCATGAAGCAGAAGGCGGACCTAGTGGGGATTAAAATCAGAAGGTAAACAGCTTCAAGACGGGAGTCCCCCTTTCAGTGATAAAAACACGCTGACAGACGGCTCTGGTTGGCAGCACTCAGATCAACTCATTTGTCCCTGGATGCAGTGTCTATGAGATGGGCGGGACCTCACAACCTGCCCCACAAGCTGCCAGAAGCCCCCATCTTGGACTTTTTCAAAGTGTTGACTGCCGATTCTTCCTGTTCTCCATCCCTGAGGTTGAGACAGCCTCAAGCATGTCAAAATCCGGTGGCCAAATACCAAGCAAGGCCATTGCGGTCTTCAGTGTATGTGGCCTGGTCCTCTGACTTGGCTGTTTTGCTCTCCTGGAAACGTGTCTGACAAAGACCCTCATGGGGAAAGGGAATGAGCCTACAAGGCAGCCATTGTCCCCTAACAAGAGGCCACCTGGTCCAGCTTCCAGCCAGACACAGGGGACACCAGTTATTGCTCATAGCATGGGTGGCTGACCCTAGTTCCCAGCACAGAGGTGCCCATCTGGTCTGTCGTCCCCTCCTAGCTCGACCAAATGCTGCCCTGTCTGTTCTCGGGAGCTCCCGGCACGGTGCCCACCTCCCTCCTCTACGCTCCAGAAGGCAGGCCGGGACTCAGGCCCCACTTGTATGTACTTGTGCACCTGCTGCCTGCCATGCGGCAGCCCTAGTGACAGCAGCACAGCCCAGGAAGGGCCGGGAGGCACGGGCCCTGGCCAGGCACAGCCCTGTACCTTCAACCACCTGGGACCTAAGTGTCTTCATCTATCTGATGGGTTAAGACCTTCACTACCTTCCCCTGAGGGTTAAGAATCAACTGACATAACATTATTCCACGGAAGAATCATTTCATCTCCTAAAAAGTCATCCTGTCCCTGGGGACTGTAACCCTTTCAGATGTTGAGTTTCCATCACTCTTCCTCCACTCCCGGACAGACATCTTTCCCATCTGCTCAGTCAGCTACTGCTGTGTAACAAGCCACCGCAAAACGAAGCGCAGACAACATACGCATTTCTCATGCTCACAGGTCGGCTGGGGGCTCTGCTCTCTGGGCCCTATTCTAGGGCTGGGCTGGAGGGACCGCAGCCTTCCCCTCCACCCTGCACTCTCTTCCCACAGGGTGGAGAGCTCCCAGGGCAGCGAGCAGAACACGGTGGGCGCCCTGACGCTGAGGCTTCGAGTAGCCTGCCTCGCTCTGCCCACGTCTGTTGGCCTTGGCAAGCCACAGGCTGAGCCCGGCATCGGTGGGAGGTGCGGGGGGTGCTCCTTTCATGCCAGCCCCACTCGGGAGACACACAAATGGGTGCCAGGGAATCCTGGAGAGAAAGCCCAGCACTTCTGGCATTTTCCAAAGTCACATCAACAGAGAAAGGGGAGCTGCAGCCAATTGCAACAACCAAAAAGCCAGCCGGTTTCTCAGATCAGTGCACGCTATTTGTACATTAACCTTGAGGAGCTACAGCCTTCTCTGGCTAAATTAAACCCGTCACAGACACAGGAAGGGAAAACAGCACGTAACTGTTTACTAAAGTCTGGGCCAGGTCATGGGTTCTGATGCGGCTAAAATCAAAGGTCAGAAAAATCATATAAGCACCACGGCTGGGGACAAATGGCCTCCTAGGAACAGCTGCAGCAGCACGGGCCACACAGGGCTTGCTCTGGAGTGCGGGGAGGAGGTAGTGACGAACTCTATGTCCACCTGTGGGGCCAGGGAGGGAAACTCCCACCCATCGAGGGAAAAGGGGAAGGGCTCAGAGCTGTGGTTTCCAAACCGTGCACAGAGGCACCCTGTGAACTCAGTAGGTCCTTTCTGAGGGAAACAGTAACACCTTGACATCTCTGCACTGTTCACCTCTTGCAGCACTATGCCTTTTTCTTTCTTTTTGGAGACAGTCTCTCACTCTGTTGACCTGAGTAGGTGCCGTGGCATCAGCCTATCTCATAGCAACCTCAAACTCCTGGGCTCAGCCAGGCGTGGTATCTCACGCCTGTAATCCTAGCACTCTGGGAGGCTGAGGCAGGAGGATCGCTCAAGGTCAGGAGTTCAAGACCAGCCTCAGCAGGAGTGAGACCCCGTCTCTACTATAAATAGAAAGAAATTAATTGGCCAACTAAAAATATATAGAAAAAATTACCCGGGCATGGTGGCGCATGCCTGTAGTCCCAGCTACTCAGGAGGCTGAGGCACAAGGATTGCCTGAGCCCAGGAGTTTGAGGTTGCTGTGAGCTAGGCTGACGCCACGGCACTCTACTCTGGGCAAAGAGTGAGATTCTGTCTAAAAAAAAAAAAAACCTCCTGGGCTCAAACCATCCTCCTGCCTCAGCCTCCCAAGTAGCTGGGACTACAGGTACACACCATGATGCCCGGCTAATTTTTCTATTTTAGTAGAGACGAGGTCTCTTGCTCAGGCTGGTCTCGAACTCCTGAGCTCAAGCAATCCGCCCGCCTTGGCCTCCCAGAGTGCTGGGATTACAGGTGTGAGCCACTGTGCCCGGCCCAGTACATCTCGCTTTATTCCTTTCCAAGATGTCCTCTCACTGCAAAGCAGGGCTGTAGCAGCTACTGAAAGAACAATTACTGTGTGAGAGTCAGGGTGGAATGAGGCAATAAGGGTGGCAGTGTCGAATCAGGTTCCAAGTTTTAAGAAGTAGCCAACAAGTGCACACATCCCATAAGGAAGTACCTGTGGCTAATTAAACATGAAATAAGGTTTTTTTTCTTTAAATTTATATGTATTATTATTCCAAATGTCCAACTATAAGTTTCCAGGATGTAAGCACTTATTGTTTTGGTTTACCTGTTTAACAGATGGAACTGTCAGGTATTTCTTTTGACCTAGGGGCCCCTCAAAATAATTATGGAACCTTAACTCAGAATGCTCTGAACTGACAAAGTCTGAGAAACTCTGGGTCTAACACAATGGGTGTGCCTGGGTTACTAGATTATATAGCCCCCTTTACTGAATATAACTTCTTTTCTAGCCTCATCATTTACAATGCTTGAACATCTTATCACAAAGAAATTCTCAATTATATAAATCACTACTGAGAAGAATTAATTGCAATGGATTAAACATGATTTGTAGTCAGGTTCGGTGGCTCACGCCTGTAATCCCAGCACTTTGGGAGGCTGAGGTGGGAGGATTGCTTAAGGCCAGGAGTTTGAGACCTGCCTGGGCAACACAGTGAGACTTCATCTCTACAAAAAATAAAAATTAGCCGGGCACGGTAGTGCGTGTCTGCAGTCCTAGCTACTTAGGAAGCTATGGCAGGAGGATCACCTGAGCCCAGGAGTTAGAGGCTGCAGTGAGCTGTGATCACACCATGGCACTTCAGCCTGGGCGACGGTAAGACCCTGTCTCAAAAACCAACCAACCAACCCACCCTTCCATATCTTGTGTTTACATATATGAATTCATACTGGTGTAAAAAAATTATCAGCCACTTTTAGGGGTTGCTAGGGAGCCAACTCACTGTTCTGCAAATAGGCAAACAAAGTCAAAGAATCCAGAACTTATCCTGCCTTTCCCATGCAAATAGTACTGCTGAGTAACCCACAATCAGAGAAGGTTCTCTTCTGACAGGCTCATTCCGGCTAATAAACAAGGAAGGAATGCTAGGTTTTGAAACTGACCACTCTGCAGGCTGTCAGTGCTGCTGACACCACAGCAGATGGCCGGCCCTCTGTGCCTCATGACCCAAGAACACAGCAGCACTTAGGGAGGGCTCTTGCCAAACCGTCTTGAATCTGATCCAACCTCTAGATCTAAATACCAGCTTAAAGCAAATACAGGGGACAGAAGCTCACGTTCAACAGCACCATGGGGAGAGAGCATGACAGAGACTGTAGGAAACTATACAGCTGTACAGGACAAAGGACAGTCTCATCAATACATTGCAAGAGGACTCGGCAGCCGGCACAGGCTCAGGAAACACTCCTACAGCTGACCTCTGGGGCAGGGGACTTGTCTGACTTCAGCTGCAGCCAGGACACCAACCCTCAGGTCTGACAGGCACCGTAAACGTGCCATGGCCGTAATGAGCCCGGATTACATCCCTGGCCTTGCCCACTCCTCACTTTGGCCCTAAGACCATCCAGATGCTCAGACAGACACCTGAGATCAGTCTCTGTCCCTGAGATCCCCTCTGTCCCACGGCCCTGCCCCCACTCACATCCAGAGCCTGCACACTGGCCCTGTCACCACCCTTGTCCCCATGGCCTTCCTGCTTCCAGAAACCTGTTCCCACAATCCACAGAGCTCCATGAACATCTCATGTGTAATTTGATCATGTTATTCCCCTGCTCAAAATCTGTCACCAGTTTCTCATTGTCCTTGACATGAAATCCAATACTATGACCCTTCCAGTTCTAGCTCAGCATCTTCTGCTCCGCGTGGAGAGCTGCCACTGCCTTGTCCTTCCAGTTTCAGCTTAAATCTACCCAATCCCTACCACCACCATAGCCCCCGTTGCATTTTTTCACAGCCCATGTCACTTATTTGTCTAATGTGTTTACTTCCCCATTTGTTTATCTTCATTTATGGCCAGCTTCTTGACCAGAACACAAGCTCCAGGAAGCAGTGGCCATGTCTTTCTTTTCCGTGAAAATATGCCAAGTGCCTACGACAATGCCTTAACATGGAAGGTGCTCCACAGACGGTGGCCGGACTAGCCAAGCTACAAGCTTACCTCCTACTCCACACCCTCAGGCCAAGCGAGAAAACATGCCTTTTTCGATGGGCCTTCCAGAGAAAACCTGGCACATGGGACATTGCGGGATGTCTAAGTGGCACTTGGACACTTGGCTTGAGCTGACCACAAGCTCCAGGGTTCAGTGGCTGTTGGGGTCCCACAAGGCCCACCTCCCCTTGGTGGGCTACACTCGGGATTACTTCTCTCCCCTCTGGAGGTGTCTGTACCGGCCCCACCAACAGAGCATCTTAGAGGACAAAGGTCCTCTTTACTTCAGGCAAAGGGCCAGTGTCTGCCGTGACATTACTTTCATCCCCATGCTCAATGACCTGAGCAGGTCACAGCTATCACTCAGCAAAACATGTTGCCCTTGGTCTGTGACCTAGCCTCTGCTCACCACCCCTCATGAATTTATTTCTGTTCATTATAAAGAAGGCATTAACTCCGAATGGAAAAATCTCAGAACATGCATCTGAATTGCCAAGATTCACAACAGTGGCACAGTCACGCTCAGCAGCAGACTGGCCTCTGCTTCCTCGTCCCTGGCTGCTGGTGGAACAGTCCGGCATCCACCTTCCTCGGTGTGTGGGCCTGAACTGGCATCTCCCAGCCCACCCTCTGTTGGGTGCTCTGTCGCTACCCCCTCCCACCGCTACTTTTCTTTTTTTTTTTTTTTTGAGACAGAGTCTCACTCTGTTGCCTGGGCTAGAGTGCTGTGGCGTCAGCCTAGCTCACAGCAACCTCAAACTCCTGGGCTCAAGCGATCCTTCTGCCTCAGCCTCCCGAGTAGCTGGGACTATAGGCATGCGCCACCATGCCCGGCTAATTTTTTCTATATATTTTTAGTTGGCCAATTAATTTCTTTTTTTATTTATAGTAGAGACGGGGTCTCACTCTTGCTCAGGCTGGTTTCAAACTCCTGACCTTGAGCGATCTGCCCACCTTGGCCTCCCAGAGAGCTAGGATTACAGGCGCGAGCTGCTGCACCCGGCCCCACCGCTACTTTTCTGCACCCTGCTTTTAGCAAAGATGCAAATGAAAAGAAGTCTAAACAGCCATTTTCTAAACTGCATGTTGGGGACAGTTGAACACCTGCAACCTGAGCCCACGAGTACAATGGGAGCTGGCGTGTTGCCAGTGGTAAACCTGAGGCCCTTAAGGATTAAATAGAGCCACAGAGCTCTACTTCCTGGGCCATGTGCATGGATTCCCAATGTGCTAATGTTTCCAACAAGCGTCACAGTGAAAAGCGTTCCCCAAACCCAATTCCAAAGCCATCTCAGTCTCTCCCAAGCACAAAGGGCATTTTCAGCAGCGCCCCCTCCATGCCCAAGGCTGGGAGTCCACAGAAGGGGTGAGGAGGGACCTGAGGCAGCCAGACCCAAAGGGCCAAGATCTCTGAGATAAAGGAGGCCTGAGGAGAGAGACTGACGCTCAGCACCGGTCTCCCCTCCAGGCATCTGCTGTGAAGCTGCTCAGGGCAAAGCAGCAGAAAGTGGCTGAAAAGCAGAGCACAGGTATAAAGTGAGCTGGTTGTGGTGTTCACAGGGTATTTTTTATTGACCTTTCTTCCAGCTCACTAATTCTCTCTTCAGCTGACCCTGATCTGTGGGTAAATCCACCTATGAAATTTTAAATTTCAGTTACTGTTGTTTTCTGAAATTTCATTGTATTTTTTATGAATTCCCATTCTCTGTGAAACTCTCCAGCCTACCTATTTTCTTTAATATGTTAATCATGGTTATTTTAAAGTCCATGTCTGAAAACCAATATCTTAATGTCCTGTGGGTCCTTCACCTTTCTTCCTCTGGTCCTGTTTCTCAGTGTGCCTTGTTACTTTTGACTGAGCATCAGGTACTGTGTGTGACAGAAGGGCAGGGAGATCTGGACATGTCCCCTGCAGGGACAGCTTGTCCCCCCAACCCCCACAGTGGGCAGCAGAGGGACAGGTCACCACAGGCCAGTTAGGGACTCACTGACACAGCTTCTCTGGAGCCCTTGTGAAGACCAGGCTGCCTGTGGCTACTCACTCCCCACGTGACCCGTAAGGGGCCCAGCTGAGCAACTGGGTATTTCTCAAAACCCTTCGTCCTGACAGGCCCCAACCTCTTTCCCTAACTCTGTGAAACTGCCCACACTCCTGCTCTGCTTTCCAGCCATTTTCTGCTGCTTTGCCCTGAGCAGCTTCACAGCAGATGCCTGGAGGGGAGACTGGGGCTGAGTGTCAGTCTCTCTTCTCAGGCCTCCTTTATCTCAGGGATCTTGGCTCCTCGGTCCGGCTGGCTGCCTCAGCAGGCCCAAGCCCCACCTTGGCTAGCCCCGGGATATGGCCGGCAGCTCTCTGGCTCCTCTGCCCCCGAGCAGCCACCTCTGCCCAGCCTCTCCGAGTCCTGCACAGGAATGAGACGTGGCCTCGCTTCCTCAAGTTTCCCGAGCCATGCTGCCGGGTAGCTCTCCAGGCCATAAGCAGGAGCAGCTCCTCAGGTCCTCAGCAGGAGCTGCGCTGCTGGGAGCTCTTCCAGGCCACAAGCAGAGTCCGTCTGCACTGCCTGGAAAGAGCAGCGCAACTCCCCTGGGAGGGCAGCTGGTGAGGACGTGGACTGATCACCAGCCAGGCTGGTCCGACTAGCGCCGGCCATGAGGATGTCTCCCAGCTACAAATGTCCTGTCCAGAGGCAATGAGAGACCCAAAAGGGACACAGGGCCATTTCTTCCTGCCTGGCTCAGTGTCCTTGGGGACAGAAGACCTCAGCACCCTCATCTGAACTCCAGGGCCACAGCTGATGTCCTTGTCAGCCTAGTCCTAATGACGAAGACAGCACAAGCCAGGACGTGGTAATTCCTTCCACCAGAAGCTCATTCTACAGCTCCTCAAAGAGAACAGGAGTGTGGGTCCTCTGCTCAGCCTGCTGCCTTGCTGCTGGAGATTTCTGACAAGAACTGCGCGTCCTGCCCGGGACTGGCCGAGGGTTCGTCTACAGACGCTGCTGCTTGTTTCATGCTGACAGTTCAACCATGTGGCCTCCTGCCTCAGGACCTTTGCACTGTCCCTCCACCTGAGCGTGCTGCCTCCTCCATGCCTTGTCCCTCCCTTCATGCGAGCCTCTGCCAGATGTCAACTTCTGTCCCATCTGATTTAAATTGCCACATTCCATCCTACTACTCTCTCTCTTTATCCTGCTTATTTTTTCCCCACAACTGTTACATCTAACATACACTGTACAGTCAGTCTCATTCTACTAGATCTCAGCCCGTGAGAGCTGGACGCAGCTAGCAGCACCTAGAACAAGGCCTGGCCTATGGCAGGCACTCCCCAAGAATTTTCTAGATGCAAGGTCCATGTCAGAGAGGGGCCTTCTCAGAGCCACCGTTTTCGAGCCCCCTTATCTCAGCTGCTCTGGTTGTCCCTATTCAGTATCAGCAGCCCGTGTGAGGGCGCCTGACTTGGGCCTCTCCGACAAATGGCTGAAAGGACAGCCTTCTGCGAGGCAGACTCCTCAGTCCACATCCCCAGTCCTGGCAGACAAGACCACGGGTGATAAAGGAGCACAAAGGACGGCCCCTCCCAGAGGGGAGGGCAGTTCCGTGGGCTAAGGGATCTGTCAGAACTAGTCCACCTGGCTTGGAGGTCCCAGGCGCAAGGCTGAGAACTGTCGGGCGACACACACCAGGGAGGAGCTGGCGTGGGCCTGTCTCCATGCAGAGGAGGGGGCTTCACACCCGAGCCCAGCAGGAGCCTCGTGCTGCTCAGCAGCCCTGGGGCCAAGACCAGTGTCACAATGTAGCTCCCCCGTGACATGGTGGCTGCCACGGCTATAACCACAGACTCTCAGGCCTGAGTCCAAAGCTGTGGGCCACAAGTCCCCACCCTCTGCTCACCTGTCCCCTAGACAGACCTGTCCCCTAGGCATCCTGGACCTCATAGTGCAGGACGCTGAGGTAGCATGGCCGTGCCAGTGGACAGCTCAGCCCGGGCGTGGGGAAACCATGGTTTTCCGCTCCCCTGAGTACTTCTGCCACCACTGCTGCCCTGAGAAGCCATGTGCTGTTACCTTCTCTGTAACCGAACTCTTCTCTGGGGTTGGGGGACAGTATAGAAAGCACTTCATGTTTTCATAGAGCCTGTCTGGAGAAGCCATTTTACAGGGAAAGGCTCAAGCGGAACAGCCTTCCCCTAACAGCGGCTTCCAGGACAGATGTCTCTTGCAGTCTGGGAAGGACGCTGTGCTTCCACTCCCCATCAGCCGTGAGGGCCTCCCCAGAGGTTCTGCCTGTGCTGAGCCCCTGAATGTGGCCAGACACAGGGCCCGGCCTCCGGAGGTCTGGGCATTGCCCCAGGGAGGGACCTGAGTTGTGTAGAGTCCCCTTGGGGGGACAGGAAAACACCCCCAGGAGGAAAACAGGAAAGGCAGCTGCAAGACTCGGCCTGCTCAGGAATTGCAGGCTCCAGGCTCTGGGGAGCAGCACTGTTCTTACCTTTTTTTTTTTTTTGAGACAGAGTCTGGCTCTGTTGCCCGGGCTAGAGTGCTGTGGCATCAGCCTGGCTCACAGCAACCTCAAACTCCTGAGATTAGGCGATCCTACTGCCTCAGCCTCCCGAGTGGCTGGGACTACAGGCATGCGCCACCATGCCCGGCTAATTTTTTCTATATATTTTTAGTTGTCCAGCTAATTTCTGTCTATTTTTATTAGAGACAGAGTCTCGCACTTGCTCAGGCTGGTCTTGAACTCCTGAGCTCAAACAATCCTCCCGCCTCAGCCTCCCAGAGTGCTAGGATTACAGGCATGAGCCACTGCACCCAGCTCTGTTCTTACCTTTCACCGTGTAAACGTGTCCACTCACCTTGCGAGGGTGGCCTCCTGGATTCCCTCCCCTGTGGCCAGCTGCTAGTTGTGGCCATGCCTGTTCCACCACAGGGAGCTACAGCAGGGCTACACTGGCCACAGCCATGGATGGGCCTCAGGTGGTAGTGATGGCATCTGGGGGCTGGGGACAGGTCCAGCTTGGTCTTCTGGTCAACCCAAAGCCAGAGGGGCCAGACACAGGTGTCCTTGTCCAGCCCGAATGCCATCGTCCAGAGTCTCCTAGAGTCGTAGGGGGCAGGGGGCTGTCAGGCAGGGCAGTCAAGTGCAGGGTGATCAGCTCCTTTCCTCACTTGGGCCCCAGAGAAGAGGCCCCGGTCTTCTGAGGCACCCCGGCCCACGATGACACAGCTGTAGGAAGCTAGTAAAACACGAGCTTGCCGGGGAAGCTGCACCCAGGCTGCCTCCGTGTCACTCGCTCACAGCCTCCGCCAGCTTGCTGTTCCCATTCACACCATGACTGGTTAATAAAAGGAGGAAAAAAGGAATGTTAATAATGTCAGTCAGCTTAGCCAGAAGGCACCACCTGTTCTGAGACTTCATCAGACTTCTGACAGGCTGTCTTGTCTGTCTGTCTGTTTACATACTCATTCAAGATGGATTAACAGGGACCCCGGACCAACTGGAAAACTGGACAACATAACTTTGTCTTTAGTCAGTGGAAGAAAACAGTGCAGGACAGTGATCCCGAGAGAAGGGAAACTGGATGGGGAGTGAGTCCTGTGACGGCACCAGCTCCAGGCGGGAGGCGGGTTCCAGGCGGCAGTGTGGGGAGGAGAAATGCAGACAGAACCCAAGTCTCCCCGAGCTGAGAAGACACAGTGGAGAGTTCAGGGAGGCTGGGATCTGCAGGGTGGAGCACTGGAGGGGAAGAGCTCCCGGATATGATTCCAGGTGAAGATCCATCTGTGCCTGTGCAAGAGAAACCACACAAGGAGGCCAGGGAAGAGTCCCTGAAGAGAAGCAGAGGAAACAATCCCCAGAGTTCACACAGGGCTGAGAGTATTTTGTGTTCCCACAAGCCACTGTGGAAAGATCTCCGAATTCAAAGGGTGCTGGGTAGAAGCCTCAGAATGCTGTCACCCTTAGGAATGGAGCTACATCAACTGTAGACTAAAGGTAGCTCTGGACCCACCAGAACAAAGCTTAGAAGCAAGCCTCTGAAGGATCAACTGATTCTAAGGGACTTAACTTCATGCCAGAGCAAAATCCAACGCTACCTAAAGGAATAAAATGAAACTCAGCAGCCAACAATTTAAAATTCACAATATTCAGCATCCAGTGAAAACATCGCCAGGTCTATCAGTCAGGGTCCCATCAGGAGACAGAAACCATATTGTATTTTCAATAAGGGAAGTTTGGTATAAAGAATTATTAACTATTTACAGGGAATTAACTAAGAGGGAGCAAAAGAGATATCTACAAACACCCTCGGGTGAAGGGAGGTACTTAAGGGGAGGATTCAGACCTAGGAGAGGATGTGGTCGCAGCCACCCATTGGATGGTGACATTTACTGGGCTGTCCCAGGCCAAGGCTGGGAGCCAAGAACCACCTGTGAGGGTGCTAACAAAATTAACTGGAAGGCTGGTTGCGGGAGTGCTGGAAAGCCACTGGGGTTGGGAGGATTGCTGCTGAACTCACCAGAAAGTTGCCAGGAGGCCAGCCAGAGTGCCATGGAACTTGCCTGAAAGCTGCCCGAGCATCCCATGTGTCCCACATGCCAGCCTTGGCCACAGAACAGGCATAAGCGAAGCACACAGAACCAAGAAAAGCCCTTTTGCCTCCAGCACTCACCAATGACAAAGATTAGCATGAGGCAAAGAATGTTTCAGTAACACAGGCAATGAAAAGTGGACTGTGGGCTGGGCATGGTGGCTCACACCTGTAATCCTAGTTCTTTGGGAGGCCAAGGTGGGAGGATCACTTAAGCCTGGGAGTTCAAGACTAGCCTGGGCAATATAGTGAGACCTTGTCTCTACAAAATATTTTTTAAAATTAGCCAGGCATGGTGGTGCATGCCTGTAGTCCCAACTACTTGGGATGCTGAGGAAGGAGGATCACTTGAACCCAGGAGTTCGAGGTTACAGTGAGCTATGATCATGCCACTGCACTATAGCCTAAGAGACAGAGCAAGACCCTGTCTCACAAAAAAACAAGCAAAACCGGCCGGGCGCGGTGGCTCACGCCTGTAATCCTAGCTCTCTGGGAGGCCGAGGCGGGCGGATCGCTTGAGCTCAGGAGTTCGAAACCAGCCTGAGCAAGAGCGAGACCCCGTCTCTACTATAAATAGAAAGCAATTAATTG
>CAUYPO010070999.1:0-12734 GCA_963574435.1 Cheirogaleus major
GGGCTCAAGCAATCCTTCTGCCTCAGCCTCCCGAGTAGCTGGGACTACAGGCATGCGCCACCATGCCCAGCTAATTTTTTCTATATATTTTTAGTTGGCCAATTAATTTCTTTCTATTTTTAGTAGAGATGGGGTCTCGCTCTTGCTCAGGCTGTTTTCGGACTCCTGATCTTGAGTGATCCTCCCAACTCGGCCTCCCAGAGTGCTAGGATTACAGGCGTGAGCTACCATACCCGGCCTAAGCTATCCAATTTAAAAAAAGAAAACTCTTGTCTGCAGTTTCTTTGATCTGTGGTTCTCACCTAGATGCCCAAATCTCTAGGGAATCAAAAAGTAGTGACAAAGGGCTCCCAGCTATTTATAATCTTTCAAAAAGTATACTGTAACTCCAACATTAACCCTCACTTTGTCTACCTACGTAAGCTAATTAAAATGTCAAATCTCTTTTGCTTTTGGCTGCAGAACAATTACGTAAATTGGGTGTGTTAGTCTGAAGCTGAGTAGCACATGTGCTTTCTACCAAAAGGAAAAAAATGAAAAAACTATTATATAATACAGATTTGGAGACCAAATCTTTCAGAACATTGGGTTTATTTATTTTTTTTAAAAAGGACACACACCCCCACCACCGCCACCATTGACAAGCTGGGGATCACTGCAAAGCCTTATGGGTAGGTGCATAAAACTCTGGTTCCAGATTGGTTTGGTTCGAATCCCAGCTCTGTGTGATTCTGGGCTAGTTATTTAACATCTCTGTAAAGTCACCTATAAAAGGGGGTAGTAGCAGTACCTGTGTCATAGGGCTGCTGAGAGGATGAAATAACTTAATATTTATAAAGTGTCTAGAACAGCGTGTGGACTTCCAGGTAGCCAAGGACAATGGTGACCACCTAAATCCACATCTCCCCGCATAGCCTTCAAAAACAACACAGAGTTAAAAAACAAAACAATATTCAGACATATCAAACTAGAAGAATGAAAAAGGTTTAAAAATTTTTAAAAATGGAAAAAAAAACCAATAAATAAAACTGTACAAAAACCATACCCTCAACATAAGAGAATGCCCAAACTTCCAAATCAGCTGTAAATAACAATAGAAAATATACCAGAAGTCAGTGGGTGATCTCTTACCTTCCTACTGCAAGCCTTGCGCCAAGCAAGGGCATTCTGAGAAAAACGGCATGGCAGAGAGAACAGAGCAGTAGCAGGCCTAAAATTGCTCTAAAACCACCTCCAGAAACACAAAATCCACTTATATCAGAGCCCTCTTTATGATATGATTCCAGGAGGACAGACTAAAAAGTTGTGCGAATAAATTAGAAAACCTAGATAAAATGGATCATTTTCTAAGAAAATGAAGACTACCAAAACTGATTCCATTAGAGTAAGAAAACTCATGCAGAACAATTTCTATTAAAAAAAAAAAAAAGAAAAAAATAGTTAGGAAACTACCCAACCAAAAAGCACTAGGTTCAGATGATTTCACAATGGAATTCTACCAACCTTTCAAAGACCAGATAGTCCCAATGCTCTAAAATTATTCCGGAGTATTGAAACCAAAGGAAAACTTCCTACTTCCTTTTATGAAGCAAATAGAACACTGATACCTATAGCTGATAAAGACAGTACAAAGAAAAAAAAAATAGAGACCAACAGCATTTATGAATATTGATAATAAAGAAATTCTAAATAAAATATTAGAAACAGAATTCAACACCACATTAAGAAAATAATATACCATAACCAAGTGGTTAGATCCATATTTCACACCATATGTAAGAATAAATTCTATATGGATTAAAAATCTAAATGTAAAAGCTGAAACTATACAATACTAGAAAAAAAGTGGGTGAATTTCTTGTTAACCTTAGAGCAGGGGTCCCCAACCTATGGTGAGTTGTATAATTATTTCATTATATATTATAAACTAATAATAATAGAAATAAAGCACACAATAAATGTAATATGCTTGAATCATCCCGAAACCATCCTCTCCCTCCCCAGTCCCTGGAAAACTTGTCTGCCATGAAAATGGTCCCTGGTGCCAAAGAGGTTAGGGATCGATGCTAAGGAAAGTCTTTCTATGACTCAAAAATCTAAGGGTAATAAAAAAAAATTGATAAATCTGCCATAATTGCAACAACATCTTCAATTCAATTGTCTTTAAGAAGAAGTCACTAAATGGTAAAACCTCAAGGGCTAAAGTCAGTTCTAATCTCCAATTTAAGGATCTTTCAACAAACCCAACATTCTCTGGGAACCAAGAAACTCAAGTTCGACTCCATTCAGAGGCGGACAATTTACAGTCCACAGTTCCTGAGTTCAGTGCTATTCTCAGCCTGAAAAAAAAAACCTTCATTTATAAAAGCAATGAGATTCCAAGACTCAGAAAACAGTCATATTATTAAATCTGGATGCATATTTTGCTCTTCTAGCATTTACTCGTGTCTTTAAGTCTGCAAGACTAAAACCCATCTAAGAAGAGAAACATCAGGAAAATGCTTCTGAAAAACACATTTTTAAAAACCTGATTTGAAGCATCTCTTGGTTACTGAAACAGCCTACAGAGCCAAACCACTTTTTCAAAATGCCAGAATGCCACATCTGTTAGACAAGTTAATTAATCAATCTCTGCCTCGGTTTCTCTATATGTAAAATATGGATAATAATAGTGCCTATCTCAGAGGAAGTGAGAATTAATGAGTTAATGCATGCAAAAGAGCCTTAGGGCCGGGCGTGGTGGCTCACACCTGTAATCCTAGCACTCTGGGAGGCCAAAGCGGGAGGATGGTTCAAGGTCAGGAGTTCGAAACCAGCCTGAACAAGAGTGAGACCCCGTCTCTACTAAAAATAGAAAGAAATGAATTGGCCAACTAAAAATATATAGAAAAAAAAAATTCGCTGGGCATGGTAGGGCATGCCTGTAATCCCAGCTACTTGGGAGGCTGAGGCAGAAGGATTGCTTGAGCATGGAATTCTAGCCTGGGCAACAGAGTGAGACCCTGTCTCAAAAAAAAAAAAAAAAAAAGAGCCTTAGAACTATTATAGCTTGTTTGCTTGTTGTTACCTTATTCAATACATAAAGATTCTTGACAATAATCTACCATAGAGTTTGTACTTTTCATCTATATAAAATTACTCTAGTATTAAATAAATCAGTATTTAATATTGTTTATCTTGAATGCTACTTAGCCTGATATTATTGGTACCGCCTGAATCCTTTGTGCTCATGTTTGTTTGATTTATCTTTTGTCATTCTGTGCCAATTTGTCTTTTCTAGGCAGAACACAATTGAATTTTTATTTAATTCCATCTGACACAGACATTCATCAGGGGACTTGATCCATGATCACTGACATCTTATGTTTGGTCTCATATCTGCAGATTGTTTTCAACTTTCAACATTTTTGTTTTCTCTCTGTCTTTTGCCATTTGGCTACTTCAGTGCTTTGAGTGTAGACACCCTGTTTCTAATTCTAACAGGATTCTAATTATTTTTAAATTATACTGATTGCTATATTGTAATATTTCAAAAATATCCTTAAGCCTACAATTACCAGGTTATTGGAGGTAAAATAACTTTTGTTTCCCCTCTATGAAAAGTAAAGAATTTTCTGCTGTTGTTCTCTCCCTACTGCAGGCTCAGCAGTTGCTTCTTTCTGAGACAGAGTCTTGCTTTGTCTCCCTGGGTAGAGCGCAGTGGCATCAACATAGCTCACTGTAACCTCAAAGTCCTGGGCTCAAGCGATCCTCCTGCCTCAGTCTCCCGAGTAGCTGGGACTACAGGCATGTGCCACCATGCCTGGCTAATTTTTTCTATATATTTTTAGTTGGCCAATTAATTTCTTTCTATTTTTAGTAGGGACGGGGTCTCACTCTTGCTCAGGCTGGTCTCAAACTCATAGGTTCAAGCGATCGTTCCACCTCGGCTTCCCAGAGTGCTAGGATTACAGATGTGAGCCACCACGCCCGGCCAGTTGCTTCATTTTAAACACAGGTTAACCAGCCTAGGTGTCCACAATCCACCTGCTGATCTGTTCCCTGACTGTCACCACAGGCATCTCTTCTTTTTTAAAAATAGGTTCTAAAAGAATTTCTCAAGTTTGTCCTGGAACTCATCACGATGATGGCAGCCTCACACATACTATTAACTGCTTCCATCAAGATCTTTGTACAGTATTTGGCTATCCTGTTTTCTATTCCTATTTAATCTTTCTTTATCTCAGCCTGCTATTTCAGGCTGCTCTAATTTTTTAGGGTCAATTTGTTTTTGGATCTCTTTGAGAATACAAACATAAACTTCCTAAAATCTTTTTTTATTAATTTATTTTAAAAATACAGGCCAAGTGCAGTGGTGCACACCTATAGTCCCAGCTACTCGGGAGGCTGAGGCAGGAGGATCACTTGAGCCCAGGAGCTGGAGGTTGCAGTGAGCTATGATGACGACACTGCGCTCTAGCCCGGGTGACAGAACGAGACCCTGTCTCAAAACAAACAAACAAACAAAAGATAAAAACTGGTACATAGGGCAGCTCCATTATACTCCTATGGGACCACCACTGTATACATAGTCCATCATCACCTGAACCATCATTACGCAGCACATGACTGTAGATAATTATTTTTACTTTGACAAATATTACCAAATGTTACCAACTGCCCTCAAAAAAAGTACCAGTTTAAACGGCCATAATTGAGTGTGAAATCCCCTGTTCTCCCCCACTTTCGTCAATACTACATATATTACCAAACTTTTTCATCTTTGTCTGCCTGATTAATGGAAAATGGTACCATTTTAGTCTGCATTTCTTTGTGAGATTGAGTATTTTTTCGTATTTTCAGACCACTTGTTTTTCCCTTTCTATGAGTTGTCAGTCTGTCATTGCTTATTTCCTATTGGATTTTTTTTTTCTTATTGATTTATAGGAGCTCCTGATATAGCCAGAAAATTTTCTTTTATTACATGTGTGGCAAATATCAGTCTTAGCTTTTTTTTGCCTATGTAGTCTGCGGTTTCTTTTTTTTTCCTACAGAAGTTCATCTTATCAGATTTTTCCATTAAGGTTTCTGGGTTTCTTGCCATGCTTAGAAACTAATTTAAGTCGTAATGCTGCTGTGTAATGGAAATTAATTAATACATGTAAAATGCTTAGCACAGAGCTAGCCCTCAGAATTTCACCAGTAGAACTAGAAATTTAATTGTCAGCCAGAAGAAAGCACAGTAAAGTCACAGATTTTAACAGAGCCCTGCAAGGTATGGCTCTAGTTGACTCTGGTTCTCTGATGACCACTCCAAATTCTTCAAATGTGCCACATGTGGCCTTTGCATGTGCTTTTCCCTCTGGAGGGGTCCCATAGTCAGGTCCCCCAACCTACCTTCTCAATACACCCCACACTTCCCCTGCGTGATACTCAACGTAGTGTCTAATCACATATTTCTATGACAGTCAGGTTAAAGGCTAGACTGTCAGTTCCATGAGGGCAAAGGACATGTCTTATTTCTTTTTTTTTTTTTTTTAGAAATAGAGTCTCACTCTGTCACCCATGCTGGAATGCAGTGGCCCAATCATAGCTCACTGCAGCCTCAAATTCCTGGGCTCAAGCGGTCTTCCTGCCTCAGCCTCAAAAGTAGGAACATGTCCATTTCTTCATCACCATACTCCCAGCCCCTAGCAAAGGGTTAACACAGAGTAGTTCCTAAATAAATATTTATGGTGACAGAAGGAAGAACAGCCTTGGGGTGAGCCCCATCACTGCTCTCTCCTATACCCACACAGTTTCACCTCTCTGACCTGGGTAGTGTCACCAAGAGGCTGTCAAAGATGACTCCTACTTCCACGTATGCGAGAGGAAGAGGCAGAAGGCAGCTGGCAAAGGCCCTCTTCCAACTGGCCCTACGAGCTCATTTGCCAAAAAAAAAAAAAATCATTATTGTTTTTAGCACACAGTATCTTCTTACCCTATTTGTGGTGCCGAAGAGGACATTTTCCCCTGTCTGTATGCTACTGTAGCGATTTTCATAAGCATTTGGAAAGTGAATGTCTAGGGCGCCTGTGCATAAGCCACAATGCTGCCCGCAGCCTCCCTGTGCATTTGGAAACACCAAATTTTGATATTTTAAACTACGTTAACACTAGTGGGGAGAAGAATTCTTTGGGTATTTCTCTTCACCTCCATTGCCATGTTGGAACCCTGACAGCACTTCGCCCAGTCTGTTCTGCGCTCATCACTTGTAAGCCTGCATGGTTGGTAACCATGGTAACAAAAACAGGTTTTTTTAAGGGAGGAGTGAGGAGGAGGGCTTCAATTTCCGTTTTTTTTTTTTTTTTTTGCATCTCGCTTTGTCGCCCTGGGTAGAATGCAGTGGCATCATCATAGCTCACTGTGGCCTCAAACTCCTGGGCTCAGATGATCCTCGTGCGTCAGCCTCCCGAGTAGCTGGGACTATAGGCGTGTGCCAGAATGCCCGGCTAATATGTTTTTTTTCGGCATATTACAGGAGTATACATGTTTAGGTTACATATATTGCCTTTGCCTCACCCGAGTCAGGGCTTCAGCATGTCCAGCCCCCAGACGTTGTGCACCGCACACATTAGGTGCGAATATACCCATCCCCTCCTTCCCCTCCCACCTGCCCAATACCCGATGAATTTTACTACTATATGTGCACATAAGTATTGATCAGTTAATGCCAATTTGATGGTAAGTACATGTGGTGCTTGCTTTTCCATTCTTGTGATCTGGCTAATTTTTTCTATTTTTAGTAGAGACGGGATCTCACTCTTGCAAGCTGGTCTCCAACTCCTGAGCTCAAGCGATCCTCTCGCCTCGGCCTCCCAGAGCGCTAGGATTACATGATTACAAACGAGAGCCACCTCGCCCAGGCTATTTTAAAAATTTCTAGAGTGGGACTCTGAATTCAGATGATCTCTTGTTGTAACCACGTGTTCTCACCTTTGCATGTTTTATAGAAATAACACTTAGAATATCCTGCTAATGCTGAGGGTGCGGAAAACTATAAAAGTAGCTTCCATGGCGAAGGTGAGACTATGTAAACACCACCTACATCCATCAACCAGATCGGCAACAGAAGATAAGGCAGGTGGTCGTCTCTTTACCCTTTTATTAAAGAAACTGTATTATTTCATTTACAGCTTATAATTATGCTATCCTGTTATTAAGAGCAAACAGATTACAATGATATTTTCAGGGGAAACTTAGTAACCAGCATTTAGCGAAGAGGCTGGGCAAAGTAAGGTCTTAATGAACATTAGTTTTCACTGTTATTATCATTATTATTACTGGTGGACATTATGCAAGATAGATCCTTCTCAAGCATAATTATGTTAGTTTCACACAGGCCATTTTGACATGTATGTCATTGCAGTCATACTGCCTTTTTTTTTTTTTTTTTTTTTTTGAGACAGAGTCTCACTCTCTTGCCTGGGCTAGAGTGCTGTGGCATCACCCTAGTTCACAGCAACCTCAAACCCCTGGGCTCAAACAATCCTTCTGCCTCAGCCTCCCGGGTAGCTGGGACTACAGGCACGAGCCACCATGCCCGGCTAATTTTTTCTATTTTTAGTTGTTTGGCTAATTTATTTCTATTTTTAGTAGAGACGGGGTCTCACTCTTGCTCAGGCTGGTCTCGAACTCCTGAGCTCAAATGATCCTCCCGCCTCGGCCTCCCAGAGTGCTAGGATTACAGGCATGAGCCACCGTGCCCGGCCATACTGCCTTTTCATACATTAACTTCTTCAAGGCTCTGGAGCTGTCTCTACATTATTTCTAACAACATATAGTTAGAAATCGAAATTTCGATTCCATGACCCATCTACTTGAGCTTTGATATATTTTAAATGCTCCCTCCCTAGCTATTTTTTTCAAAAAACATTTTTAACTACCAAAACCTTTTTCCCACTTATATGTTTAATATTTGTATTCAATCACTGACAATTTTGGGATATACAACACACTGATCGCTAGTAAGGAACAGCAAGAGTTAATTCAGCCCCTGAGATCTTAGTAAGAGAAGGTAAAGAGGTTACAAGCATCTATAAGCTAAGAAATGAAAAAATGCTAAGAAAAAAAAAAAAGAGGAACAGTAGGATTAAAGGAAAATGTTATCTCTGGGGCTGGCCTCAAGGAGTTACTGAGGCAAAAAAAAAAAGACACCACACATCTTGAACCTTGCCCCCCCACCCCACCACCTCCCATCTCCTACCTACCGTCAACTTGACACAATAAGGGGAGAGTATACAAACAAAATAAAAAATGTAATATGAATATATCTACATTACCCGAAAGGAGAGGAAAAGGAAAATCAGTATGACCCCATTCGAGTTTATAAACAAGACAACTAATACAGTGGTTCCAGCCGGGTGTGGTGGCTCACACCTGTAATCCCAGCACTTTAGGAGGCCAAGGCGGGAGGATCACTTGAGCCCAGCAGTCTGAGACCAGCCTGGGCAACATAGAGAGACTCTGTCTCTACAAAAATAAAAAACAAAAATGTAAAAATTAGCCAGGCATGGTGGCGTACACCTGTAGTCCCAGTACACACCTGTACTCGGGAGGTTGAGGCAGGAGGATCGCTTGAGCCCAGGAGTTTGAGGTTGCTGTGAGCTATGATGATGTCACTGCACTCTAGCCGGGGTAATAGAGCAAGACTCTGTCTTAAAAAATTTATTTTAAAAAAAGATACTCAGGGAAAAGGGGTAAATAGTCATATGGAGAAGAAAGAAGTGAACATCCTCCTCTGGCTTATTCTAACACCTGCAAAACCTGCCAGCCCCTGACAATCTCTTGTAACCAGCCATCTTCTGGCATTATCTGTATTTATTAAGGATCTCAGGTGGTAATAGAGCCCAGGTGGGTACAGAAAGACTTACACACACACACAAGCACTTGTGAAAAAGAGCCTCCAATCAATGTCTAAAACAGGCTTCAGGACCTACTACACACGAACCCTGTGTTGAGCAAGTTTGAAAAGATGAAAGGCATAATTAATTCCTGCTTGCAAGATTTTACAAACCCAAACTATTTGACAGGAAATCACACCCGAAATCTAAATCCCTCATTAGTGAATGCAGATTCTGCAAAAGCTTTTTTGCTCTTTGAGGCTAGGAACTTACTTACGTCAATTAATTGAGTTTTTAAAAAAATGCTGATGAAACAAAAAGAAAATACAATGATGCTGAATATTTGGTTTTATCTATGCATCCCCCTCCCCCAGTGACATGGGGAAACAGGCCAATAATTTCAGGAACTTAATCTCAAGGCTGCTATACTAAGAAGGCAGTTTAAAGTAGGTTTAAAGTCTAATTTCAGTTTAAAGTCTAATTTCAGTTTCTTGTGTACATATAAAGTGATACTGGGTATATCTTTCTTACCTGCTACTCCAGAAAAATTATTATATTTGTCCTTGGGGAGAAAGTTTATAGTTTGGTACTTTCTACAGATTATACTATTTCTCTTTTCTAATTAAATTTTAATATTCTATAGGAAAAGAGTTAAATCATGAAGACAGGCAGTCAATAGGGACAAGCAATCTAAGAGGCTATAAGAAAGTTATTAAATTCCTGCAAAGTGTTCTAATATATGCTACACCATATTTCATTTAACTAGTCCTCCTATCAATGGACATTCGGGCTGTTTCCAATATTTTGCCATCTCAAATAATACTATGATAAACATCCTTGTAAATGTAAAAAAAAAAAAAAGTTGCTAAAGCAGCTTTTCGATGGTAGTAGAAAGCTATGTCTTTATAAATCACCATCTTCTCGTGGAGTTTCATTGGTCAGCATCTCTGCTCCGACGAAAAGGCAGTAAGTGAAAACTGCCTCCAAAAAAGCCTTTCCACAAATTGCTTCTACCCTAGTTCAAAGCCTCTCTTGTCACTTGTCTGATCTCCCAGAATCCACTCTTGCCTCCTACAATCCATCCTTCGCAGCAGCCAGAGGGATATTTTTAAATAGATCAGCTCATGCCACTCCCCTGGTTGTATCCTTCTACGGTTCTGCATTGCTCTTAAAATACAGTCCGCATTCCGCCTAGTGGTCCACGTGATACTCGTGACATTAAGAATCCCCGCGTGGTCTGATCGCTACCCACCTCTCGCCTCCCCAGTCTCACAGCTCCCGCTGTTCAATCACTCTGAGAACTCCCCCGCCCAGCACTTTCCCCCTTTGCCAAAACCGGCAACACCCAATGCCTAGCACAGTACCTGGCACATAGTAATCTCCCCATAAATAGTTCCTCAGTGAATAGATAGGTGTGTCATTAGAATGGGCCAATGGGATGAGAAAGATTTGGATCTACGGTCCATTCTCTCTATTTTTTAATTTTTTATTTCAAAATATTAATTAAGGGGGGGCAAGTGTTTTTGTTACATGGATATCTCGTATAATGCTTAAGTCAGGGCTTTTGGTGTGCCCCTCACCAGAACATCGTTTCCTGTACACCATAGGTAAAGTTTTTGTCCCATGCCACCCTCTCACCCTCCCCTCTTCTTGGTTTCTCATGCCCTTTATATCGCTTTGTGCCCACGTGTACCCATCTATGAGCTCCCACTTATTAGCTAGAACATACGGTATTTGCTTTTCCATGCCTGAGATACTTCACTTCTGATAATGGTCTCCAGTTCCAACATTATCTTTAAAATAGACATTGCTGTATGTGTGTGTATATGTATGTATAGACAGATACACTACATATATAGAAACACACATAGTGCGTATGTGTGTATATGAGTACACAAGCATATATATGCATTCCCTCTCTAAATTCAATGCTTCTTACAAACATGGACAGTATTTTTCATGTTTCAGTGTTGCCAAGGACCACAGCATATACATCTCTGCTAAATGCACATAACCCTCCAAAATTCATACGAATGAACTGGGCTGCATTTTAGGGCATTTGAATCCATTTCAGGGGTCTCAAACCCTTGGTTGCCATCCACAACTCCCACAGAACCTGCCAAGATCAGTATTTGTCTTTCTTTTCCTTAAAAACATCAGCACTGGATGGCAAGTGCTGGCTGTGTTTCCCAAAAGAAAGTGGAATAAGCTCAGTGTCCCCATTGTTCTGTAGCTGCCTAGCAAAGCACGCCACGGCCTGCTAGGAACAATTGCAAATATGAGTTGGCTCTCCTTTTCCAGGGTCATGTGCCACTCATAACAGTCTGCACATTGACCACGCACAAGAAGGGTGAGCAATCTTAGCAGCGGCCCCTGCACTTGAGCAACTCCAGCCAAAACTTGGCCTTGCATCAGGACCTAACGTCAATAAAGACATCCCAGTTTCAACTGGAAAGACACAGACTGTTATTTTTCAGCAAGGCAAGTTTATTTACTCCCACAGGAGATAAACAAACATGGCCACCAGGGAGAGCCTGGGACAAAATGTACTTGACCTGCCATAGATAAACCAAAAGCCTCCAGTCTGAGAACAAGCTCAATTTTCTGCCCCCCTCAGCTCAAGTCATCATGTATATCGTTCAGAGGAACAAAAGCGAATGTAAAGGATGGACCACATGCTGAAGAAAGACTTGGGAAATACAGGCAGCTTTGATAGCTGCGCTAGGGCAGAGTAGGACAGATAAGACACCTCAAAATCTAAATTCAGGGCTGGGTGGGGTGGCTCACGCCTGTAATCCTAGCACTCTGGGAGGCCGAGGCAGGAGGATCGCTTGAGGTCAGGAGTTTGAGACTAACCTCAGCAAGAGCGAGACCCCATCTCTACAAAAAATAGAAAATTAGTTGGGCATGGTGGTGCGCACCTATAGTCCTAGCTAGTTGGGAAGCTGAGGCGGGAGAATTGTTCGAGGTTGCATCGAATTGCTTTGAGGTTACAGTAAGCTATGATGATGCCACTGCACTCTAGCCCAGGTGACAGAGCAAGACCCTGTCTCAAAAAACCATCATCATCATCATCATCATCATCATCATCATCTAGACCACTGGCATAATGATAGACAAATAGACCAATGGAACAGAACAGAGTCCAGAAATAGATCCACACATAAATGGCAACTCATTTTCAGAGGTACAAATTCAATGGACACCGTCTTTTCAACAAATGGTGCCGGAACAACTGGACATCCATGTGCAAGAAAGAGAACATCTATCCATAACTTATATGATATATAAAAATTAATTCAAACTGGATCATAAACCTAAAACTATTAAACTTGTAGAACAGTAGTCCCCAACATTTTTGGCACCAGGGACCAATTTCATGGAAGACAATTTCTATGGACTGGGGTGGGTGAATGGTTTCAGGATGATTCAAGCACATTACATTTATTGTGCTGTCAAACACCTCTCTGCTAATGATAATCTGTATTTGCAGCCACTCCCCAGCTCAGATCATCAGGCATTAGATTCTCAGAAGGAGCGTGCAACCTAGATCCCTCACATGAGCAGTTTGCAGTAGGGTTCGTGTTCTTATAAGAATCTAATGTGGCCGGGCGCGGTGGCTCACGCCTGTAATCCTAGCACTCTGGGAGGCCGAGGTGGGCGGATCGTTTGAGCTCAGGATTTCGAGACCAGCCTGAGCAAGAGCGAGACCCCATCTCTACTATAAATAGAAAGAAATTGGCCGGGCGTGGTGGCTCACGCCTGTAATCCTAGCACTCTGGGAGGCCGAGGTGGGCGGATCGTTTGAGCTCAGGAGTTCGAAACCAGCCTGAGCAAGAGCGAGACCCCATCTCTACTAAAAAATAGAAAGAA